>OY744475.1:187933614-187957042 GCA_963556175.1 Tipula confusa | reverse complement strand
GGATTTTATTAAAATAATTAAACGTTTAAGTTTGATTGAATTCACCGTTTTATAGCAATTACACAAAGTACTCGCATCTCTTGAAAAATAAAAAAAATCGATATATATATATATATATATATATATATATATATATATATATATATATATATGTTTATATATATATATATAAATATATATATATATATATATATATATATATATATATATATATATATATTTATATTTATATATATATATATATATATATATATATATATATATATATATATATATATATATTTATATATATATATATATATATATATATATATATATATATATATATATATATATATATATATATATATTACACGGTGGAAATGATCCATGAAAATTCCATGTATCGTAAATTGTATATTTGGTTATATATGCATCCTTTTGCATTGAGGAGTAAAGCCACAAAACAAAGCTTTGAACTTCATTTTCTTTTTCTCATACAAGGAATTCACTTAATAGTCTGTTTGGTCCTATTTGGTTGTATCTTTCGTAAAAAACTGGTTACTCAGTTTATCGGCATTTGTACATATTTCTTCCAAAATATTATTAAAACTATGCTTTTGACTCAATTTGGCCCGTGGCTAGTTGTTCTAATATTTCCTAATCGCTTAGGACAATGTCAGCTACCAATTGCACGTGCCAATTTGATATGATATCAAATTATGATTATATCTTATATTTTGACTTAAATCAAAAAGGACAAAAACACTAAAAATACATTATGCCCTGATTAAGTGGCTGGATTAAGAACAAGACCTCTTTAGGCGGCAAGAATTGCTCTTAAACACTTCGATGTTCTTAACTTGAGTGTCCGAGTGCGTTTGTGGTGTCTAAATTCACATTGTCTGTTTCACGAAAATGTTCGTGCCAATGACTTCGGGCCATATTGATTTCCATTAGTTAATTTACGGTTGTAAAACTTTGCAATTTATCAGTCGCTGATGAGTCGTGTCCGATGGCGAAAAGATAACTTCAACAAATTTGCTCTAAATTTTTGGATTGCTCGCGAACATGATTAATCAACAGTTTTTAAAGGGTACCCATTTTTTAACAAGATATATTTCAGCAGTATATGTTTCCTGTAAACATAGATGGTTAGATGGTAGTTGCCATTTTCAATTTTTTGAGAAATTCGTAAAGTCTTATGTGCCATTGCAGTAGTGCGAAAAGTTTTATAATATTTACCAAAGCTAAAATATAATTTTTTTTAACCAATTGACACACAGCCTTATATATAATACAAATTACAGTCATTTTAACATATATCCACACGGAAATGACAATTTTGTCGCAATTTGCGAAAACAGAATGTAATGCTTTTTTTAACACTTTCTTTCTCTGTCTAATGTAGCGTTTTATACCTTTAGTTGGTTTTCAAACCAGAAAAAGTTATATCAATTATTATTTTACTATATAGAAAACGCGCTCACTAATAACGTCTTGCAGATGATGGTAAACCGAAGTTGGTTTTAAACGCGATCACTCAAAAATTATTTGTATATTCCTTCTTTTTTTAGTATTGAAAATGATCGTATGATTTACATGCGCTAACAGGATTGAAGCAGATTTCATGGCAATTCTTTCTCGTGTTTTAAAATTTTTAATTTTTTCACATCACGTGTTTATAACTACTAAAGTGTCATCAAACTTTCGGTCTGTAGTGTATACATAATATTTTATGTTTCCATAATGATATCAATAATGATAAACAAATAAAATTATATAAGGAATTGTGGTTTTCCCCGTTAATGACATTTCATTTAGAATTTGGCTATATTTGTAGTAATTATGCGACTTTCATTAGCACGCACAATTTCAGTACAAAGATTAAAATCACTTAGAACTTTAGACTTTATAGTAAATTTAAAGTTGTATTTTTATGAACCGAGTAACAAGGCATTTGAACCAGGTAACTCGCAGTTTTATTATATTCTTGATAATTCTATTTTTAATATAACGGTTGTTAATTTTTACTCAAAATTCTTACATTCAAAATGTAAAATCAAAGTCCAACGTTAAAAATTTTATAGCCGACATGTACTATAAAAATTATTGTTCGTCTATTACACGATAGATGGGGTAGTATATTTATATATTTTTAAATTAAAATTTGAAAATATATTTGTTTAGATGTCAGCACCGTACAACAAATGGTTTGAGTATTTGCTTTTAACTGTTTTCATATATATACCGTTGTGATGGCGCGCTTTACATTTTAACGTAAATGTTATTTTATCTATAAATCTATAAAAAATTTATAAACCTGCTAATACTTAAGACAACAACAAATAAATACAAACAATTTGACAAATGATGTAACTGTCAAAGGTTGTTATTATGATCACCCACTTCGAATGTCAAAACATTATAAAAAGACAAATGAAAGGATGATTAAATATCCATCATATACAATATAAGATTGGATAATATGATGCGATGATAGTGTATCACTAAAGCCACTACTAAGCATTTGAATACCTGATTGCGGTAACGGCATGTGGTCATACAACGATTTTAACAATAAAATAACAAAGAAAGTCTTTCACTTGATATTCGATTTATGAAAATTAATTGTTTTTTTATGGATAGAAAGGTTTTTTGTCTAGTTTATTGGTTTCCTTTGACGAAACTCATTTCTAAAATGCCGCTAATGATTTCTAATACACTATCGATAGCAATCATAATAAATTACATTTTTTTACCTATATATAACTCGCAATCTGACACATAAAATAGCATCCTTTAATTTTACTATAGGCAGCACCATCTTGTAAATAAATTTTAAAACGTCATGAAACATTAAACTATGCATATATTATATTCACATAGATAATTCCCCTCTTTTATGTTGTTATTTCATTTAAATTCATATTTTATTTCACTGCATTAAAGTATATAACAAAAAGCTTTAGTATTTCTATCCCTTTTTAATTTCGTTATATAGTTAAGCGAACAATATTAGCCATCTCAAATAGGCGGAGTTAAAATTGATCGATGGTTATTTATTTTGTTTTTCATTTACTCGTTGAATTGGTAGCTTTATATAATTTCATATGTCGGTGTGTGTATGTGAAAAAATTCCGGTTTTTCGTAAAAAAAAAAAAAAAACTTTATATATCTCTTCTGTCTTTCTCATTTTGTTTCGACATCAACATGTTCGAATGTACATAAGAGAGACGTGGGTGTGTAAATAATCTTATGATCTCTTTTGTGTTTTTTTGTATTTTATTGCTGCTCATAGTATATATACAGTAAATCACTCGATTGTATAATAAATTAGATTGAGAAGGGAAAAAGTTGGAACCATCAAGATGATTGCCTGCGACACATTATATTATACTTGTGCGTACGTAATTTTAAAATATGAAAACATATTTAGTGTAAACTTATAGTGTCAATTTCTCATAGATTAGTTAATCGAGTTTATTACGATAGTTAAATCCTAAAGTAGCTAAAGTTTTATTTGGGTTTTAAAGTCTTCTTTCAAATATATCAGAACGATATATGTGTAGGTAAACTTATAACTTTAGCTGGAGGCTCTAACTCGCCTCCAAAATTTGTTTTTGTGTGAAAATTAATCTAGATGTTGGAAAAAGTGCATTCGTTCAAAATGTTTAATATTTAGATAGTGAAAACGATTTGGAAGACATTATCACTGACCATAAATTTTGCGCCGATAAATAATTTTTTTTAGGCTTGTCTGTTAATAATTGCCAACATTTGGAACAGTACAATTTTTTGGGAAAGTGAAACTCATAGTTTTACATTTATTATACGAGTATCTATATTATCTTACCATATTTGGTCAGTATACACCTCGTCCTTTTTACGTAGAGCGGCATCTAAGGGGTTAAAATACTAAGGGGTTTTACACATTAAATTGGTTTAATTCTAAAAGCCAAAAATTTTAAATTGTTATACTTATTAAAAAAAGTATATCAAAATTTAATTGACCTCCAGGTTTGCTTTTTTTACCAAATCCAAAATTCAGTGGTTGGTCCTTGTTAGAGAAACAAAATTTATGGAAAGTCGTTAAATATAGGCCATTTTTTCGGTTTTCTCTTTAGAGTAAAAAAGAGTATTATTTGCACGTCATTGGATATGATCTATTCACTATAGGTACTTTCGATTACAAGCTCTAAAACGACAACAAAGCTTTTTCCATTTCTCGCATTATTCAAAACATAAGAAAATATTCAGGTTTCACTTTGAATTTCTGAAGTTCATTCCAAATAAGTGAAAGTCCATCAAAAAGTAACGCCTATAGATGCTGCAATTTTTTTATTTTCACACATAACGTCTTTTCAAACGACTTAAGCCATTTTGTGGTATATTATAGAAAATATAGAGTACAGTTTTAACCACAGATGGGCACAAGGGTTCATTTCACAGTGGATGAATTGGGACTTTTTACCGATTATCATAAGTAGGTTGATGAAAACCCTAGTGTTATTTAAGCTGTGTGCCTCAGAAAATTTCAAAAACTGAACTTTTCGATATACTATTACTTTAAGCAATATGTTAATAGATGTCACTAGGACAAAAGTATTTGTAAAAAAATCGACTAAACTTAAAAAGAATTTAAAAAGTGCTGATTTTTTAAGGCCCCTTATAAACAAAATACACACATATAGGTATGATTAATAGTTCTTATAGGTCCTATAGAATCTAGCTAATTATTACTGAAAAGATCATTCCCACCAAACGATTATTTTCGTTTGTGTGACAGTAAATTTCATTTAAATGTGACTTCCAGAGCTGGCTTTAAAGTACTCCGCATTCTATCAATTTAATTTTCCAGAACATTTTCGATTGTATGGGCTCCTTTTTAATTAATGGCAACTACCCGATTTGATCTTTCAAGTCTTAAATTGTCTCTGGAAGGTAAGCATAACATTTATCCTCAACGGATCCACACATACAAAAAAGTCCCAATTGATAGCTCGAATTTATATTCCGGTAGTTGGAAGTGCAAACGCTAAATGGCGAGAACTTTACAAAATTCATTAAATTTTCGGTTTTTTGATCAAAAAAGTCAATTATAATCAGACGTCAAATTTGGTGAAAAAATTAAATATTTTATCATTTCGATTTTGTTGCTCAAAAGTTTTTATCACCGATGATAAAATTACTGTCTTTGCGCCTAAATTTATGTCAAATTTTCAAAGTCAATCACATAGTTTCAATTTTACAAAATAATACATAAATTTGAGTATATATACAAAAAACCTAATCAAATGTTGACATATATTTTATTTAAATATATATATAACAATGAAATGAAAATGATACACAGTTTTCACTGACATCATGCGTAAATACTCAGAACTAATGCACTTTTTCAATTTGGTAAATCGATGATGATGATAAAATAATGAAAGCAAATGAAAAGTTGATGATATTTTTTTTTCATTATCATATCATCAAAACAGAATTTCACCTCTAGTATTCAAATAATTGTAAAATGGCAAATAACCGAGAATACATAGGCAATTACGTATATACGTAATTAGCAATTTGGTGGTGGGAAATCAAACGCAAAGTTTATATAACACAATGAAAAGAAAACATGAGTTCTATGAAAGCCACGAATTTATTTGCAAAATTTTTGAATCATTTTGTTTCTGTATTAGTGTAAGCGGAATGCATAAATCACTTTAAAACATTTTTTAAACTTTCCAATACCCCAAAGACTAGGGATTAAAGAAAAAAAAAGCAAAATGGTAAAGAACAAGTGCTGCCATCTTTTATATATGAAAAAAGTGGTGAATTAGTTGATGTCCAATCGACCAACCGCTATAGTAGTTTCAGTCTTTGCTAAATTAATTACTTAACAGTTTAAACTTGGTCTTATTCAAATTTTTAATTGTCAAGTGGTTCAACACTGATCCATTTAGCGATAAAATTATGTATAACTCCCTCAAACTGTTCATGAAAAATAGTAAGAGCAGTTACAAGTATATAAATTAAAGTTTAGCAAAGACACACACCCAAATACGCATAGGTCGCAACTATAGATAATTTTTTCCGAAAGAGGCATCACGATTAAAGTATGTAATACCAATCATTGCCACAAGATTGTTTAAATGAAAATGATATGCCGCAATAATTTGTTTCTTGCTTTTTAATTTGTTTTTATCCGCATACATGCTTTAGTAGTAAGTAATAGTAATTAGTAGTAATTTTTAGTAGTAATTACTTGCAGATAAATAATTATCCGCAGGCCAATCAATCAATTCAACAAATTTCAACCACGTAATACGCTCAGTCAATAAAATTTATACTAAAGGCACCCGCGAGTATACGGATAATAATTATCCGCGCAAAATCAATTAAATCAGCACATCGAAATCACGTGATACGCCCGGCCAATCTAATTAGTGCTAAAGCAGTAATGCATGGATAACTTTATTTCTCGCGATTCAAAATAAAAACCAAATTAAAATATTTTTAACTTGGGTTTGCTTTGTTTTTAAATCAAAAACATAGTTATCCGCACACGTGCTTTATTAGTAATTTAATTGGCCGAACGCATCACGTGATTATGAAGTGTTGATTTGAATGCTTGGTTTGTGGATAATTATTATCAGCATACATACGAGCACCATAATTACAAAATATATTGATATTTTTGACACTTTGACTGACATCTAGTGGCATACGTATAAAACATATCATTTTCCAAAAGATGGCAGCACTTTCGCTTGTATTATAATCTTGACAGTTGGCTGTGTATTTTTTTATGACTCAACATTTTGTAAGAAAAAAAAAATTATAAAAACTATTATAATTTATAATACAAACCAATAATATTAATAATATAATTTCACGAATTTTAATTAAAATTATAACTTATATCTTAATACCGCGGTACTATATAGTGAAAGCGTTAATTAAAGTAATCTTTAGTCTACCAAAGGTATAAAATGTATATAGTATAGTCTTATATTAATCGAAAAACTGCGACAAACGAGTAAAAAAATCAAACGACCTTGAAAATTGGAAATTTACAAACTACTCCGGTGTAATTCCGCGCGTTTGATTTGACGTAAACTTTTTAAATTACGACTTATTTTCTTCTCTCGTATTTTTCAAATGTGTTCGCACTCTGGCTATAGAGAAAAACTTATTTTATTAAATATCTGATAAGAATGATAAGTTTAATTAAATATGATTCATTTTCATCTGAAGTTGGACGCGTGATAATGATAAGTAGTATGTAAGTATATGTATAAAAAATGTTTACAAGTATATATCTGGCCAGTAACTTTGAACTTCATTTATATATGCGTATAGTGATAAAAAATAAAATACACCTATAGAAAATATAAATATAATCTTAAGATTGCGTATAAAAAAAATTTGTTATTAACTTTTGAACATTTTTTTTTCTATTATAATTGATTAGATAACTAATCGAATTTTTTCCCCAAATATAATAATGGCCATTCATAAAAATGTTTGTAATTCTTTTTTTGTTTGCCAATTTTCTAATACCAAAAATTCTTCAAATAATTATTTCAAAAAAAAAAAAAAAAATAATAAAAAAAAAGGAAGAAAGTTTTAGTTTTTCTCCAGAATCTCATACCTCTCTAACCAAATAATAAATAAGAAGTCAAACGATAATCCGACTAAAACACAAAAGAATTACCAACCGAACCACAATAGAATTAACTATTGTAATGGGGGTGAATTTTTTTTTTTTTGCTTTATTGCCATTTTTCGTATAGATAAGAAATAATCCTTTTTCTTAATCCTTTGATGACCGATTTAACAAGTAACAAAATGATAATAGTTTGGTTATGCTTCAATAGAGGTAATTTATTATGTTAAAAAATTATAGGTAAGGGTACTGTGTTTATGACTGCAAAAATTGGATTTAACGATATTATCGTAAATATGTTAAAATTTTTAAACCAGGAAATATAAAAATTCAAAAAATTCGTTTCTTATTTGATTCTATTAAAATGTGTGCCTTGAAAAGTGTTCGCACTATGTAAATATCAATATACCTTATAAGCTACCCTGTATGAAGTGTTCGTATATATAAAGTACATTAGTAATTGTTATCAGTTTCTCTATTTGGCTTTTAATAAATAATATATACATTAGAACAAAATAAAAATTCATGGCGTATGCTAAATAAAATATAGATAACTAATACAGTTCTGATTTTGACAGTGGAGCATCCATAGTGTCTGTTTGCCAAATTTTTACGCATTCCATATAAATTCTGTATAATTTAGTGCATTATCATAAAATTTCGTTTTTCTATAATTATTCGATATTTAGTGGATATAAAGTTCTTAATAAATTCTAAAAACTATATATTAAAGTTTTACTATAATAAGATTCTCAAAAAAAAAAAAAAATTTAATTGTTATCAAAATATAATAAATTAAAAGTGGTTTAATCTTGATAAGATTTACAAAAAAATATTTTTATATATTTAGTTTTTTTTTAGTAATAAATAAATAATGAAAATTTTACTAGACGTAAGAAAATCAAATTGAAGGTTATTCAAAATATTAAATTTTTTTTTTATGTTTTTTTAATTTTAGGATAGTGATTTAATTGAAGTACTGTGGAAACAAGATGTCGATCTGGGATTTCGACTGCCGTCTGACGAGGTTGGCGAAACTAAATCAACTGAAAATAGTGAAGATGATATTGAAAAGTTAAAAGCACTTTTGGAAGTTAAAGATAATGAGGTTTGTTTATAAAAGAAATATTGTAATATAGAAATCTTAATAATTTATTTTTTTTTTTTTAATTTGTAGTTTAGCAAAGATAAAGTTGAAGATGAGTGGGCTGGTTTGAACTTTACTATTGATTCTGAAACAGGTATGTTTTACCTACATATACATATATATATATTTTAATATTTCTGTATACAGAGCATATTTCTAAACGCACGAAGTAAAGATTAATTTGAATTTTATATTTTAAGATAACAATAATAAACAAATTTGCGTTATCAACTACATTACAATATACGTACAAACTCATATATATATATATATAGAATATAATCTTAAGTTTTACAAATATCCGTCTATGTATACTTGATATGACAATTATTTAATTTGTTAAGTGTGCGCTCTAATACTTAAAATTTATGAATATCAAAATAATAAGCTGAATTTTTGTGGGGATGTAGTCTATATATATGATAATAAAATATTGATGGTTGTCAATGATATTAATATAATTTGGGCCACATAATTCAAAGCGGTCAAAATATGTTTTCCATACGCAACATATATACACATAGCTTTTTTAATTTATGTTTTAATATTTCATATATTATGAGTAAAACATAAATTAGGAAAAATATTTCTAAGAATTCGAAATGACAAAGCATATTCCAATTTAGTTTTAATTACTTTAATCAATGAACAGTTTAAGTAATTAAATGTTTTTTTTACTGTTTTAAATAATTTGTTAAAATTTGTTTATACATTTTAATATTTAGAAAATAATCTATCATCTTATACTCATTGGTTTAAATTTGCCGTATTCAAACCCAAAAATCAGTAACCGTGCATAAGTAGTTGTGCATAAGTTATATTGTCCGTGTATTTATTATAATCGGATTGCGGTAATGTCTGCCAAAAGGAGGATCTTTTACATTTTTCAATGAAGGATGTAGTTTTTTGGTTAATGCGTTTCGAGCAGGAATCTCAAAACCCATCCAAATTTTTCGATATTTTTCTTACATAACTGCGGCTCAGAAGTCATCAATTTTGTGGATCATTCTTGAATTATTTTCGTCAAGATATTCTACTATCATATCTTCCGCACAAAACATCAATGTTTTTGTTGCTGTATAACATTGTGTGCCATCATATTACGTTATCGAGATTCATTTAAAGTAACAGCAATCTAGGCTTCGTTTAAAAAAAAATTACGATTTTCTACCAATGCAAAAAACAACACCGTACACTGACTTTCTGTAGATGGATCGATTTTTCCATAATTCTCGTGGATTTTTTCATCCAATTATTTGCCAATTTTGTTTCTAAACAAATCTCTCCACTTGAAAATTGCTAGTTGAAAATTTGATTTTGTTGCAAAAATTTGCATTAAGTTTTTATTTTTTGGCCCTATATTAGCGAATTTATACATAATCAAAAGTCTGATGGCTTTAATTTTTAAGTTATCTGAATCTTTTAGGGCTTTAAATGATAAAGTATTTATTTGGACAAAATTCTTAATAAAGTGGTTAGCAGAACAATTTGGAAAGACATTTCCTTTTATTTCAACCGATGATAGAAAAGTATTCAGTACTCTGAAATAACAACACCAGCTATTAATAATTAATAAAAGATGTCCAATTTTGAAAGATTTTGTATAAAATCGACGGAATGATAAGGTCGACTGACTGATATTATATTGGCGATTATACAAATAAAAGTAAATGTTATTAAAAATTAAGATAACATAAATTTAAAACAAATTTAGCAAACTATTACTTATACTATATAATTATCGAAAGTAATATCATTTTCAATTCAATTCATAAAATATAAGCATATATGTAAAGGCATTGGTGGTCGTGTGCTTCGAGAAATCGAGTAACTACACGACCAGGAAGTGACTGAAGAAGTAGTTTCTTAGACTGCATATGGCATTTGGCACCGTCTTAATTTAACCAAATGTCATCTTTATCTATATCTTGCAATTAAAGCACAAAAAATCGCATCGTGATATCGATCACTATTATCTGTCATTGCGCCTGACCAGCTGCATTTTCGAAAAAAAATGGTCCGATGATAAATCCAAACAGTTACACGCTGTGAATGCATTTGTTTCTCAACAATCACTCGTAGATTGTACGAAGAATACTCGAAGAATAGTCGAAGAATACTATTTGATAAAATCTCCCTGAATTTTTTAATTAGCCTCTTCACAGTTGATGGCGTTAAATCACTTTTCAGATCAAATTGTGTAGGAAAGTGGCGAAATAAAAATTTACATCATTATTTTTGTTATTTCGTGGAGCACTTCGCATTTATAATATCCTTAACTGTCAGCTGTCACGCTTCCTTTTTTTCGCTGACCACATTTTACTGCATAAATGGTACAAAATCAAATATGTTTTCTAAAAAAAGCGTTCCAGTGTGAAGGTACGTATGGATAGTTTGACTTCAGCTATCATATGATATTATTCTTATAAAGAAAACATTACTTCTTTATGATGGTATAAGTGAAAATAGTCAGTTTTCAGGACAACGCTTTTTACGTTTTTAAACTAGTCCTTTTTGGATAATTGCTTAGTTTTTAGAACATTTTTTAATGCAAAAGTTTAATTTCGCCTGACAATTTTGGACATCATTTCAAAAATCTAATAAAATGTTTGTAAATAGGTAAACGCGCTTCTCATCGTGCACTATTTTATTAAAAATATATTGTAAGTACTAGTTACAGTTTTCTGGACTGGGAAAATTTTATGCTCTTATATTGTAAGTCGAGTAAAAGTTTTTATAAGAAAAACGAATTTTTAGATAGCTATATATTAGCCTAGTGACGGTTGGCCAAAGTAGAAACCGTAAAATTATTTAAATTTAATTTCCTTTTATACTGGTTGTACCGAAAGGACATTGTAAAATTTTTTTACCATAACGTGTGCAATTGTTGCACGGATCCTTTTTGGGCTTGAAAAAACTTAAATTAAAATTGTAATTAAAAAGATCCCGATATTGCCTCTCTGTAACTATATTGAGATCTTTTTCATTTAACATTTAGACGGTAAATTTTTGCAACAGAAAGGTCACTGTCTAAAAACTGTTTTGAAGTATGAGCGTGTGTAATGAACACGATTCAAATTTAGGAAAACCATTTATGTGGTCAAAAATCAGTTTTTTGCCGATCTCTTTACTTCATTTACTGATCGTTTATATTTACCCACATAATATTGAACAAATTTAATGGAATTACTTTATGTCAGGCTTTTACCACAGAAAACTATACTCTATACTGTATAGTTCTCTGTGCTATTACAATGAAAAATATTATACCTCGATTATCAATTAATGAACCACCAACATACTTCGAAAGTGCGGTTTCCATCACTTGGTTAGAAATTGCAAAAGTGTCGAGGAACATTTTAAAACAAACTTTTGAACTGTGAAGTTTATCGCGTTGAGGCAATAGTTTAACAAATACATTCGAGACTATTTCCTCCTACTATTGCCGGAAGAAATTTGTATATTGATTTCCAGATTTTTTTTTTTTTTGCCTTTCGTTTCCACTTTGTGGTTTTATTATTTTGGTGATTTGGTGAAAGAATTTGGATATTGTTCATAATCAGTTTTCATACCATTGCACGAGATTTAGTTTGTTATAGTAGTGCAAAATAAATTTTAATGTTATAATCTTTATAAAAACAACATGCGTCTTATGCGCGCTCACAGTGATTTGACTCCTATCAAATCACTGTGAGCGCGCATAAGACGCATTAATTTAAAAAAGCTTACCTGAATTGTATTCCTCCAAACTTAGATTTATACTATCCGTAGACATTTTTTCCGAATAGTTTAGTATTTAGCACGTTATTAATATTTTTATTTTAAATTTGAAGGTTTTTCAAAAATTTCAATTCAAAATTTTCTTTTTATAAAAACAATTTATTTAAATTGAAGAAATTTAATTCAAATCGATTATTTTCGTAACTGAATCAAAAATTTTACTATCAAATTGTTTAATATTGCTTCTTCAAAAATCAATGAAATCGTTTAATCAATATGACCTACGATATTTTTTGAGTGTGTATATATATATATATATATAAATATATATATATATATATATATATATATATATATCCATACAAAAAGACTCCAAGTCAAAATCAACAAATTTCAGTATAACGTTTTGAATAATTGTAGGTTTATTATTTTAATTTTGAGCAAAAGTGAAAACTGTACTATTAAATTTAGTCAAATTAAAGGCGAAAATATACCTGAATTGCAATTTAAACCTGTTTTAATTTTAACTAAAATAATATTGCCACATAATTTCAAAATAAATTCAATTTAATTTAAGTTTAATAAAATTTGACTGTGGTGCACTTCTAAATTGTATAAGATTGACTGAAACTGTCTCGGATGATACAACGTATAAATGCTATAAAATTAAAATGGGATGACATTGAAACAAATTTAGTAAACTATATTGCTTGAAAATAAATGTTAAATCAAAATTTTAAAGGATCTACAAAATTATCACAATCCACGGTTTTGCTATGGCGGCTCATATGCATTCTTTTGTCGAAATTTTCCAAGACCCTTTTGCATAGATATGACGGAATTTCTTTGAGACATTGCTCAATTTCTTCCGGCAAGAAAAGGGTTTTTTTTGTACTAAATCTCAAAAGCTTCTTTGATAATATCATTTTTAACTTGTGTAACATTTTTAGGGATATAGAACCAAATTATAGGGTTACACAAATAACGAAAATAAAAATTGTATATCGAAATGTAGGAAGAAATATTTGGAGAAGACTTATTGCTGTAATCGATTAAACTAACTAAACTAAACTATAACGAGTTAGTTCAGGCTATATCTAGATAGATGGTAGTGACAAAAGTCATTTACTGTGCTTCAACTTGAAACTAATCTAAACCAAAAAGTATTATAGTTTATTTAGAGTTTAAAAAAAATTATAGTAATATTATATTTTTTGTGAAAAGTCACCGAAAAGTTACCGCGAAAATAATCTTTTCAGCCACCTATGACATAATAGTAGAAACTTGAACAATTTTAGTCTTTTAGTTAGTCTATTATCCGCCAGATTTTTTTTCATTTAGCCTGCTCCTGAGGTTTCTTTTCGTTTTAATTATCAATTTTTGTGTGCGTACTAATAAATACAAATAAAATTTTACAGTTTTGTATTTAAGAAATTTTAAAACTTCACAAACATTAATTTTACATACAAACAATAAAAACAAATATGTTAAAATGATAATATTTATGTATAAGCATAGATCTTATAAACAAAATATTTTTATACCAACTGAAGTTTAAAAAGTCAACAATTTAGAATTGCAGAACTTGTAATATTCAAACTAGTGTCATCTATGAATCATTGATACGAACTAATAAAAAATTTAGAAAAGTCGGCGTTTTAGACAAAATTTTTGGCATGAGGCACACAGCATAAAACGGTCCAAACGTTCAGATTTGGAAGGGGCAGTTTTGATAGTTGGTAGTGTAGTTTCGCATAAGATCTTTAAAGATAACTTATAAGTATACCTCAGTGTATTGTCTAAAGTTAAGTTTTTTAAATAAAAACAAGGTTGTTGTCTATTAAAGTTATCTTAAATAAAATTTTATATATATTCTATATTTAAATTATATTTTCCCAAATATGTTGGGTTTTATTGGTGTGCTGAACTCATGAGCAGATCCATCTTTCATGTCATTGTACAGGGTGACATGGAGCTATGTAATGTGCAGGTGGTATACTGTACTTGTGTGATTGGGTTGAATTAATTTGTGTGAACCAAAAAAAGCATTGAATTAATTTGCCTTCAAGGGCCTTTGAGTCCACTGACTGATAATACTTTTTTATAAAAAAAAAAAATTAAAAAAAAAAACTATTTCTTTATGCTCCAAAATGGTTCCTGCTACTATTATTAGCGGTTAAATGGGCTTTTTATTATTATTCATTTTAAAACGAGATAAGGTACAAAACGAGATTTGGTACAAAACTGGATATTTCAAAATTGGATAATTCAATACGAGATAAGGACAAAACGAGATATAGTACTAAACTGGATATTTCAAAATAGGCTATTTCGACATTTGATTTAAACTTAAAATGATTTTTTGGCAAAGTTCTGGAATATGGCCAATTAGGAAGGAACTCGTGATTTCTTAACCGATTTTGATGGAATTCCAATGTAAGATGAAAATGGGATTTTAATATGATTTTTTGGGAAAATTCTGGAATATTCGCCGAGTTCCTTCCTAATTGGCTATATTCCAGAACTTTCCTTAAAAAATCATTTTAAGTTTAAATCAAATGTCGAAATAGCCTGTTTTGAAATATCCAGTTTTGTACCTTATCTCGCTATAAAATATCCAGTTTTGAATTATCCTGTTTCGTCAAATCCAGTTTTAAAATATCCAGTTTCGACCGGTACCCAATTAAAATGTATGTGTTTTGCTTATAGTTCTAAAGAGTTAAGGTCGTTTAGGGCTTACCTCACTATTTTTGAGCTAATGTTGAGCGTTATAAAATTTATCATAAATTTTACCTTGCGGTATCTTGCCCGATTGTTTTGAGTAGTAGTAGTCCTGTAATTTAAATTTTACAATTAAATTTCACATTATTTAGATAATATATAATATTTTCATTTACCGTAAACTACGATGAAAATAAAAGTACTATGTTTTGCGATATGGCTTCGGCAAGGTTACGGACATCTTAATATTATTTTAGATCATAAATTTGATCACTAAATCAACCAAAATTTTGCTACGACATTTGCCATGCTTTAATTTTGCTTTCCAATTTAATTTGTACCCCTAATTATATTATATATTTGTTTACCAGTTGAATGATGTGATGTTCTGTTTTAAAAATTCAGTCTATTAGTTCAACTGTAAAGAAAGCATGATATTATTATTTGATATGGAAATAACCTAAATTTAGCAATCACCTTTAAATATTGGAAACAAGTGGCTGAACTCCCCTATGTATAAAGTAAACCTTTAATTTGCAAAGTTGTTTGCATCTTGGATATTAGCGCTAATAAAAATTTGGTGTGAAATCTGCGATGATCTAGGTAAAATATCGGTGTCCGTGTAAAAGGAACCATTGTCAATTATTTGATATTGCGGGCTGGCGGAATTTCAAATCTTTGTAAATTTTAAGTATCGTCGATAGGTGTTTCGTCTCCCATGATTATGGTTTTTACGAAAATTTGTATTTTTTTAGAATATAAGGTTAATTATATTCTAAAAATAAATTAACACAAAAATTATTGAAAATAAATTAACACAAGTTAGCTTAGAGTTTTTTCATTTATGATGCGTACATGTACGTGATTAAAAAATTTCATCACAGGATGAAGTTAGTAACAAAAGTTTTGCTCAAAATTATTACCTATATTTTACTTGACATATGAAACATATGTAATTATTAATTGTGTATCGTTGTTGGCTGTGGTATACGAAATATTTGTGCGATTTTTTGTGATTAGATTCCCATTTTTACTTTCTTATCGGTGATTTTAAATATTTTCGTGTTATTTCGTAATAATTTCTAATATTAAATTTAACTTCATCTTGTTTTTATTGGTTGATTTTAATTTCGTAATAATTTCTTTTTGTTTGTTTTCGGTTATTTTAAATTTTCGTGTAATTTAATATTTTTAGTGTAATTTAATTTTTTGAATTTAATTAATTCGTAATAATACCCAAAATGACTTTATCAAGACAAACCGCTATTACAAAATAAGAAATGTCAAAAAATAGCAAAATTATATATAATGAGCACAATTATTGCTCATATTTTTTTTTTATTATGTTGGATGCTTGCGGTGAAAAATGTGCTCAAAGTTAAAATTATTTCAATTCAGGAGGGTAAATTTATATATTTTTCGTATGAAAAATATACAAATTTCTCCTTGATTCGCGAATCAATTTTTTGATCATGTACATGTACGCACAATTAGTAAGTTTTTTTTTTAACAATATAATAAGATTGAGTTACACTTTTTTGGCAAGTAGTCGTAAAATTCTGATTAAAACAAATTTTCCTTGAAAAACATACAAGTCGGTTTGAAGTGTTTTTGAATGGAAACTTATAAAAATGTAGACTTGGTGTTGTGGTTTAAAGACTTTTAACTTCTAGAGGAAGCGTCACATGGGCAAATGGTATTTTTTCTTCGGTGGGGTAAAGTTGGGGCTAGTGAATTATGCAAAAATTAAAAAAGATACTCAGTAGTACTTATATTCTTTTTTTATGGATAGTGCCAATTATATATATATATATATATATATATATATATATATATATATATATATATATATATATATATATATATATATATATATATATGTAATATATATATAATATATATATATATATATATATATATATATATATATATATATATATACATACATATATATATATATATATATATATATATATATATATATATATATATATATATATACATATATATATATATATATATATATATATATATATATATATATATATATATATATATATATATATATATATTTCCCTGACTGTTTATTACTAGTTAGAATATTCTTTAGCTAAACTTAAAATCTTTAGCTTTTTAATGTTGCTATATTTTATTTTGAAAGTGGTTTTTAACTATATTAATTTACTTTATAGAAATACTTTGGATTGCCAGTAACTTATTTTGGTTTGGCAGTGGTTTATACTTTAAACAAAATGATTGCACATTAATAAAGGTCAATCGGTTTTAAACTTTTATTTCTCAACACGATACTTAAAATTAATTTGATACTTTAAAAATTTAATATAAAAGTATATAGCGAGAATCACAACAATTTTTAAAAAAGGAGATAAATTGAATTTATCAAACTACAGGCCCATTTCTGTTTTGGGTGCAATCTTAAAAATTTTTGAATTTATTATATTTAAACGTTTCAATTCTTTCTTGAAAGATAGCTCTGTCATACACAAAAATCAGTTTGGATTTATAAAAGGGTCTTCAACGCAGTCAGCTGTTGAAAATGAAATGAACCAAGTGTTGATAGCATTAGTTGAAAAATATTTTGTTTCTGTTTTGTTTATTGACATTCAAAAAGCCTTTGACAGTGTTAATCATTCCATTTTGTTAAACAAAATCTGTAGTTTAAAACCAACGATTCCCACGCAACCGCTTTTAAATAGTTATTTTCATAATCGTAAACAATTCACAGTTGTGAACGGTGCTAAAAGCGAGAAAACCACTTTAATTGCTGGTGTTCCTCAGGGCTCTATACTGGGACCTGAATTTTTTATTTATTATATTAATGACCTATTTAATCTAAATTTGAATGGTAAATTACAGCTTTATGCAGATGGTGCCAGCATTATATATACAACTAAAAATGTGATGGATCTACACGTTATGTGTAGGTCCATCACATTTTTAGTTCTTATATTTAAAACCAAGCAGACTCAAACAGAACTACCAAAATACTTTTCCGTCAACTATATAAAAATTTCTCAAGTAACAAAAGTTATGTATTTAGGCCTTTTCATCGATAAAAAACTAACTTAGAAAGCCCATATCCATATGATAAAATGTAAGCTGTCCTCTTTCAATTTTGCATTGAAACGCATAAGACAATATATCTCCCTGAAACCTGCATGGATGCTTTATTTTTCGAACATACAGTGCCACTTAAGCTACATGATAGTGATATGGTCATCTGCCGCTAAGATGTCAGAACAAAATAGTGAAGACCATCAAAATGTTGAAACCGTTAACCAGAACCAAACAAATTTATTCCTCAAACATTTTATCACTCGATGTATTACGCTCATACGAGTCATTCCTATTTATCCATAAAATTAAATTAGGTCATATTAAGTGTAATATTGAGTTACAACAAGTGAGTACATGAACACTACACTCGAAGAAAATCCCACTTTTTCATAACAACCCATAGACTCATATTAGATCTACCAACATATTGAAGTTTCGGTTGACGTTATATAATAAGTTGCCAACATCAATCAAATCTGCAAGAATAAAACAATTTAAAGAATTCTTGAAAAAAATTTTGTATGATGATTGGTTTGACTGCAGCGCCGATACCTAGATTAACTTTCTGTACCTTGATGTTGGTATGTGTATACATGTGTATATTTGTTTTTCTGTTTTTCTATTTCATTTCTATTTTGTATGTATATTGATAATATCTTGTATCTTGTAAATTGAATTATAAAATTTGTATTATATTTTTTACCTCTGAATTATATAGCTTTCCGCCACAGCATATTTATGCTTTAGAAAAGCTTGCTAAATAAATTGTAAAAAAATAAAAAACGTTTTTTTTTTTTTTTTTTTGGTACATTTTGAGTTATAAAATTAATGCTCCTGATAACAAAATTACAACCATAAAATAAAACTTTTATTTAAATTATTGTTTATGAAAAATATTACTTCGTTTAGTTTTTATATTTGTTACTTCACTTGATATGAATTTTCATGACAAATCAAAATAATAAAAAAAAAATAAAAAATAATAAAAAATAATATATATATATATATATATATATATATATATATATATATATATATATATATATATATATATATATATATATATATACTCATAAAAAAATTATACTGTACACTCGTCGTACACTTAGATGTGCTCCTATCTTTAATTATATAACCATTAGAGCAACTTGCACTACAATTGTGTATTGATGACTTCATTGCGATCTCAAAAAATGTTGTCAAATGAATTTATGTATTGATGATCAATTTAATTTTTTCTAATTCTTTTCTATTATGTAAAGAATACTTTTGTTGAATAAAAAAAATTTGTTCCAGAATATCTGAATAAAATATAAAATTTAAAAAATAAAAACATACATCTAAAAATTTCTACCCTAGAATTTTATACAATATATAGTTTTTTTGTATAAATAACTAATATATATAATATCTGTTATATACCAACCCTATTTTAAGGAAACATTTCATATATATATGTATATAATTTAAAATATAAGTATACAATCGAAAAAAAAAATTTATATTTATAATACAAGGATATTTTGAACCACCGCCATCCTAAAAATGAAAAATGAACAAATCGTTACTTGCATTTCCCGAAAATTTTGTTTTTCGGGGTACGCGTAATATTTTATTATTATTTATATTTTTCTATTCAACTCAACTAGAAAAAATGTGAAATATATATCATATATATATATATATATATATATATATATATATATATATATATAGATGTTTGTATACTACTCATATGCGTATATATAGTATTAAAAAATAGTTTGGATATTGTTTGGAAATGTGTTTTTGAAATGTTTTTTTTTTGTGTATTGTATATGTTTTACATTTTAAAATTGAGTTGTGTTCCTCGCCGTATATATATAGTACAATATAGACACAGCTTATTGTGTCGTATTGTCAATTTAATAGAATTCAGTTTTAAAATGAAATGGTGCGATAGAATTATAATCTTTCAATTTAAACTGGGTCATGATTCTGGGATAGTCTCCTCCATCGTATCTCTTAATTGATTTCGATTTTTATCGGATATTTAAAATTTTTATATGATATTGAATTAATAATTTTAATTGGTTTAAAAAAAAATTTTTTTTGTGGTAAAAGTTCTAAGACATTTTTATAGTTTAAAATAAATAAAATTTAAAATAAAATAAACCATATGTATATGATTGTATTGTTTTCTTTGTTGTAAAACTGTCAAAATACGTACTTAAATGTTGAGAATTTTTTTTTCATTGTTTCAAAAATTATTCGGCTGAAAAATGTTCTCTTAAAAAAATATAACGGGGAATTTAAGACATGTTTATTTTTCTAAAATGTTCGTTGATATAATGATAATATACATTCATATTAGTTTAACGCTTAGTTGATAGTCGTCCGATCTTATAATTATATTATGTCTTAAATATAAATGAAACTTAAGATACCATTTATTTATTTGATTAGTGTAGTGTGAATTTACTAAAAAAATGAATTAACATTTTTTTTTACAACAATAATTTAGTATATGGCAGTTTAAAAAACTATATACGGAAAATCTATAATTTTCTAAAAGGAGCTGTAGAAACCGTACAGATCAATAAGTTGAAACATTATATATATATATATATATATATATATATATATATATATATATATATATATATATATATATATATATATATATATATATATATTTCCCAATCAAATCTTGTATATAAATACCTCTGATATATAAAATTCTATCAATTTTTTGAGTCTTCGTATAAATTATTTCTAATATGTTCTATTTATTCGAAATTAAATTCAAATAATGCAAGTACAAAAAATAGAGGTCATATAAAGGTCAATTTGTAAAAACTAGACTTAAAGACAATCAACTAAAGAATATATTTTTAATGTGTAATTAAATCAAAACAACACTACATTGACGCAGTTTGTTCGGACTTGGAATATTTCATATCTAAAAAACTTATATACAAGTTTAAATAATTTTGCTTGTCATATTGAGCGAAAAATGTTCAAAAATGATATTTTGAAATGTATATTCAAATTATTTAACAGCATTTGAAGATATAAAATATCATATACAAGCTTTTTATACTAAAATTTATTTAAGGAGTACCTTGTAAAAGTCGCAGCTCGAGCTAAGATACATTTTCCATACTAATTTGACATAAAATTTGGCAAGCAATATTTTCCTACGGTTACTTTTAGGGGTCAATGCCAAGTGTCAACTGAATTTTGTATCCGAGAAAAATTGTCAACTATGGCATTAGCAACCGGCCAGAATTTAGGGTCGTATTGTGGTTTTGCTTGATTATTTTTTCACACTTATATAGATCGATTTAAACCAGGGAGTCAAACGTGTGTCTTTAACACTGTTATAACAGGATGTGAAGTAATTGGAAATTTCATATCCGGGAACAAACGCTTAACTTTCAGCATTCGTATTTCTAACCTAAATGTTTCCGAAGTGTCGTATTTTTTGTACCTTTCGCCAAATTATTTGTCTAAAGTGAAAAAGGCAACCGCGTAATTCTGCTGAAGGAAAAAATTCTTAAGCTGCGAATTAAATTTTTTTTTTCAAAATCAGAAATGATTCTAATTGGAGGGATTGGATATAAAATCTCGCCAAACGTTAAATCGAAATTGATCTCGAATCTTGAATAATTAATAGAATTTTCTTAAATTATTTGCGGCGCCGCCACATCTCATTTTTTAATGTAATATCACATTTTTCCTAAGAATTGATTATTTCAAAGCTTAGCATTGAGAAAATGAAACAGAGAAACATTGACAACTGAGAGTTTAGGGTTAGTAAAAATGGATCGTTACACGACCCACGAGTTTGAAAATTGACAAAATATGGTCGGAGTAGTGTTTTAACTTCGTCATCTGTGAAGAGATAAATTGAAAAATTCAGGGAGACTGAATCAGTTGAAGATGTTAAGCACACTGGTCGTCCAAAAACAAACCGTTCAAATGTCAATATCGAAACAGTGCGTGAGCGTGTTGGTGAAAATCGTATAACATCAATTCGGCGTCGTGGACAAAAATTGCAAATTGCGAGCGTATACTCATAAAAGATCTGTTTCCGCTTGCTTACAAAATTCAATTAACAGAACAACTGAAGCCTATAATGACCATGCACAGCGAAGAGAGTTTGTTGAATGGATTATTAAACATAAACAAGTGGATGCTGGTTTTTCGAGCAAAATCATTCTAAGCGATACCTTGATGGCTTTGTTAATCGCCAAAATTGCCGGAATTGGGGTTCGGAAAATCCACATGTGATTGTCGAAAAATAAATGCATCCACAACGTGTCACTGCTTGGTGCGGAGTTTAGGTTGCAAGCATTATTGAACCATACTTTTTTGAAAATGAGGATCGTCAAGCAGTGACTGTTACTGGTGCTCGATAATTGGATGCTATTGATGTGGCCAATATGTGGTTTCAGCAAAATGATTCCACATGTTACAGCCCGTGAAACAATTCACCCACTTTTATGCAGAATGGTCATGGAAAGTTTCTCTACAAAAGAGTGCATATGTACCAGCAAATCCGTGAAGGCCATTTCCCCGATGTGATATTCCATAAATAACCCTATCCTATTTACTTTATGACTAAAAACTTGGTTTTCTATTTAATTCAAGAGATTTCAGGACGATCCCAAAGGGAGTATATCGAAATTGATAATTTTGATAATGTACCTGATTTGGGCTTACCACAAGAAAGTGAAGAAGAAATGACCAACCAATGCCAAAAATCTAAAATCACATAAATCTAAAATAAAATCTAAACAAAACATCATTAAAACTAAAAGACATAACCTAAAATAAATTAGAGATGTCAAAATTTATCTCTACACATTTTTTTTAGCCCGATATTTATCTGTATATTTGCGGAGACCGCGTTTAAATTTAGCTTAGCTCGAGCACCGTACCTAGCTTAATCCACTAAAATATTTTCCTAGCTTATAAAAAAATATATAGTAATAACATTTTTGCACTTAACTTATCTTGATCCTCAACGTAAAAAATAGTTTTTAGCAACTTTTCAGTTATCTGGTACCAGCATTCAACTTTCAGATATAGTTTAAAACCAATTTCCCATTATTAGCCACTTTTTTTAATCCTGA
>OY744475.1:187827444-187933414 GCA_963556175.1 Tipula confusa | reverse complement strand
TAATCCTGAAGCTGAAATAAATTAAATTGAAAATGTTACACTTTAAAAAAACTGTTAAATCAAAGAAGAGACACTTAAATAAATAAATCATAATAAGCGGATATGACCTTATATTTTTCAAACATCTCGGACTGTCCAGGTTTTATATGTAAAAAATCATATGCTCTTTTTTTCAAATATTGACTTCTATATAGGATAATTTTCAATTTTAATGAACTGGCAACTTTTTTCAAACCCAAATAAACTTTTCCAAATGTAATATAATTTAATCAAATTTAATTTAATTTGACTAAACTTTTTAAAAATTAAATTAAACAATTTTAAAAAAATCTCGGTTTGCCGTATTTGTTTTAATAAAGAGGTTGCCTGTTAACTGTTTGCGGTAACTTCATCAGCATGTTAGTGATGTAGTTATTGCAGTTATTTTTGCAGTCATTACCCAGAAGCAATGATTAATAATAAATTAAAAGAATAAATTTGCTTCCATTAGGCAGAAAAACCACTTAAATTTATTTAGAACAATTATCTCCAAAATTGTATAAAATTTTAATCCCAGATTAAATTACCAGTTATAACTCCTGAAATAATGCTACACAAATCAGTAAAGAAGGCAAATCACTAAAAAGTACAAACAAGAACTTGTAGGGCTACAGCAATAAAAAAATGTACTCAACTCAAATAGAGAAAATTTCAATGAATTTAACGAACAACTTATTGAAATAATGGAATATTTTGTGGCAGAAGTTAGGTAAAATTTCAGCAATCAGGAATGTTAAGTTATGGGTACTACTGAAGAAGTCAATCATAAAATAAACTTCGTGCCTGTTTTTGAAAATAATAATTCAACAAATATGGAAGGGAAGCAGATTATTGCAATTTTATTATACATTTTGTAACTGAGGCATTGGAAACAGTAAGTCAAAATGACTGAAATAACTACATCACCAATATGCTGATGAGGCTACCGCAAACAGTTGATAGGCAGTCTCTTTATTTAAACAAATACGGCAAACCGTGATTTTTTTTTAAATTGTTTAATTTAATTTTTAAAAAGTTTAATTTAAATTTTAAAATGTTTTATTTGGTTTCGAAAAAGTTTATTGGGTTTAACGGTTTAATTAATGAAATTGAAATTTTATATATAATGGAACCTTTAATAATTCTTCTCTGCCTTCAAAAATTTTAATTTTTAAGAGTAATGGATTGTGTTGCTTTTAAGTTTGGTGTAACGGTTAAAGATAGGCAAAATGGATGTCTAATTATATTGCAAGCCATACCTATAACCTGGAATATTCGATCTTTCTATATATAGAGTATATTATTGACATGGAGTGTGTGTAAGATTGCCAGTTGAAATTTAATCTTTTAATAATCGTTCAGGAAAAATGGTCAACTATTTGATGTACGGCACTGATTTTGCTCTATTTGCACTACTGCAAAATCAAAGACACAATAATATTGCACCAAAATGATTTTGTATGATTGTGTATCCCATATTTCAAGAATAACTTAGAATGTTATTTTGGCGTATCGTGATTTCGACTGACAACCATAAAGTAAAACCTTGTTGAAGTTGTTGTTGATGACTATAGGATGATTAGTTAGTTATATTTGTATATATGTAAAGTTTGTATATGTATTAGACACAGTCCTGGTATATTTAGTTCAACGAGTTGATTTAATCTCGTTGAACTAAATATACCAGGACTGTGTCTAATCTTTTACTTTATTAAGTGCATTTTGGAGTTTATTTGTGGTCTTTTCCTCATTTTTATCGATGCCAAGCTTCCAGTTGCCTATACAACAGCTGCCTATACAACAGTGGAACACCACAGCTGCGATTTTCTTTAATTCTGCATCTCAAAATATTGTCGTGGTAAATCTCTGTGAAGTTTGTACATAAGTCCTTCATGCTAAAACTTATCGGAGGTACGTCCGGAAAAACTGCGGAACAAACTTTTTTTCCTCGAAATTTTCCACTGCATATATTATATGTAACAACAGGCAGATATTTCCGAATCCAAATTGGTGATTCGGAAGAAGTTTTCTTTCTACAAAAAAAAACTCCTTCCGAATCACAATTTTCTTTCTTATTCTATTCTGTTCTAGTCTTTTAAAAGGCAATTTTTCTAAAAATTTTGACTTCATATAAGCAACAAATCTGGGTATAGTTTTGCTGCTTTCTAAAAAAATAGCTTTGTGTTTTTATCAGCAAAAATCTACTTATGGTTTTTTTAACGCTAAAGCAATTAAAAATTGATTTTTTACCTAGATATCTGGACTCTTGCCATACTTCTTGCGGGCTCTTTTTTCTGTTATCACTCTTATTTCTGTTAGATAATTTCTTGCTTTTTGATTGTTTCTATATATAATGGTGGTGTACTTTCCCTTGCTTACTGTTGCAAATCCACAAAGAATTGCTCTTCATCATTTTTCAATTCATTTTTAATGGAGACGTTAAATCAATAAAAATTTCATGTTTTTCTCTATAAATGTGTTCCAGTTGGTTCTTTTATTTGTGATCGTAATGGTTCTCGCCATATTTCTAGTGCTGCGCTCAAAGCTTATCAAAATTTACATAATTCTTGTTTACAGAATGGAATTTCGATTTCCAAAGAGGATTTGCCAAAAGCACAGTTTGTTGTGTGTGGCTGTATATTTTATCAAATTAATTGAAATCCCAAAATCTGTTCTTATAAAACATTTGTGTTGTTCGACAAATGACTTGTAAAGGCTTCTTATTTAGTTGCGTTCGAATTATTGGCGATATAAATATAGACTTATTAAAAGATTCACATTTGAGGGATGACTATAAAGTGTGTCCCAGTAAGAAGTTCAGATTTAAAAATTTAAATATATTTATGGAAAATGATTTCATGCAAATGGGTGCCGCGGCTGGCTTTGGACGGTCCAATTTCTGAGCACGTTTTGGATTGTGTGCGGATCTATTTTGGCAATGGTTGCTTTAATATTGGCTTTCAAATGCTCTATTGTTTGTGGATTGTCCGTATAACACTTGTCCTTCACGGCACCCTATAAATAAAAATCCAAAGGCGTCAAATCACAGCTCCTTGCCGGCCAATTCACGTCACCATTTTAAGTTCACTGATAATTTTAAGTTTGTCGCAGGCCCACACCGCTGTGTGGGCCTGTGACAAACTTAAAATTCGAAATCGATATTGAATCGATGTTCTCGGCCGTTGGCGCACTTTTTCGGCAAACGCGGCGATATTTTCGGCTGAACGAACACGACGAGCTCGAGTACGCGTTGACTAGGTAGCCCGTATCACGCACTTTATGCACAAACTTCTTGATACCGTTGGGTGTGAGTCCCGAATTTTGACCAAATTTTGTACGACATTTTCTTGCGGTTTCGGACCAATTGTCTTTATTGTGGAAGTAAATTTCCAACATTTCCCACTTTTTTTGAAGGGTTGACTCATTTCGTCAACTAGAAATAATATACTGAGTTTCATCCAAAGAAAGAATGGCATTAGTGTTGCCAGTGCCAAATTAATTGATATGTCAAATCTGAACCGGTTATTGGGACCCCCTATACTTACTGTTGTGAGCTTATTTTGGTTGGGATCCCCTTTTATGTGTAGTGGGGCAAGGCACTATTCGGAATATAAAGTTTTAATTCCGCAGACTAAAGAGAGAATCGGTTAAATTCGAGTGTTACAAGCTCAAATATATACATTTTTTGCTTTATTTTTAATAAGTGTTGGCCCAATTTTTTTTCTGGATAAGCTTAAACGGAATTACAATTTCCCTTTTTTAAAGAGAGTCTCGTACTCTTTTTAGCACATTTTTGAAAATTGTTGATCAACCTTAGTTTGTGGTATGAAAAATTTCACTGTTTTGTTTCACAACAACAAAAAATCAACAACACAAAATATGGATACTGCCAAAATTCAACCCGACCCTCGCCTATGTTAACGGAAATACGAATTAAGGATCGGTACGTGGAACGTAAGGTCTCTAAAAAAACCAGGCGTGTTTGATGGCCCTATATGTTTGTTCTCCAAGAAATTCGATGGCCAAAAAGTGGAGACCTATGTCACGAGGCTATACAGTGGGAATGTTCTCGACAATCTTAGTGTTGGTTTTTTTCTTGGGCCCAGGTAAAAAAGTTTGTTATGGTTTTGAAAGTAATTGATAATCGTATGTATGTATTATGTTGTCGCATGCGACTAGCCAACCAGTTAATCATTTGTGTCATTTGTGTAGTAAGCCAACCCAAAGATATATACTTATTATAAATCAATTTGGATGATCTAATAGGATCCATACCGGATCACGACATCAATATAGTGATTGGTGACTTTAATGCTAAAGCTGGCAAAAATCAGACTGTTTTATGTGAAAACATAGTTCCGTATTCCTGACACAATCAAGCGGTCGATAATAGGGAAAGAATGTTCTACTTTGCGATCACACACTACGTCATTGTGGCAAGCACATTCTTTCCTCATAAAAATATCCACTTGGAAACATAAACACACCTTTATGGGAGATCTTATCAGTCGGCTGCTAAGATCTCCCATAAAGGGGAGATCTTAGCAGCCGACTAAGATGTAGGCGCAGGAATCATCAATTGGTCAATGCAAAGCTAAGAGGCCATTTTCGTACAAGCTAAGGATAACAGAAAAAAACTTACGTTTAAACTGTGAAGGTCTGATAAACCAAACGGAACAACCAAACGGAAGAAACAAATGGGAGAACCACTAAACTAATTTGTAGGTGGAAATAGCATGAATGGTGGAAGGCTGGAGTCTTAAGAGTACAACAACTCAGCAATGAGTCCAGTTCTCGTGGTTTCTTTAATAGAGTTACCGGACTGCACCATACCTTTAGAACTAAGTCTATCGCCATTCGGGACTAGAATGGACACCTCCGTGTTAACATTGATACATTGCGCGAGATTTTTGAAAGGAGCATTTCTCTAATTTACTCAATGTTCAACAAGTGTCAAATGCTGTTTGAAAGTAGTCACATGCAGAGGTCGGACCTCTTCATATTCGAATGCATTAAGTCCGACCTCTTCATATTCGAAGTGGATACTTTGTGGAACTATCTTTTCGACCTTAGTCGATACCTAATATTGGAGAGAATCACTTCCTTGACGGAGGAAACGAAGGAGAATTTCAATCGAATCAATCAGCCACTGATTTTTTCTAATTATTACGAAACATGCTGATGAGCTATTGACTTGATCCATCACGTGACTAAGCTATCAAAATTTTTGCAATTAGCTGTGGAGTCCGGCAAAAAGATGCTCTGTCCCTGATACTCTTTAATCTCATGTTAGAATTTATCTTTCGTAAAAGTGAAACACCTCAGGACAACATCATGTACGATTCTCAGCTTCTTTTGGTCTCAAAATCAATGAATTCAAAACAAAATATATGATCACTGGTTTTATAGGCCAAGGTTTCATTTGATACACACATTTAAAAGAGTGACAAGTATTCGATACCTCGGCTCCCTTGTACACGGAAAAAAAAAATCTTATTGAAAATCACAAAAAATGTCATTATCATCACAAAATTGTGCTCCACTCTGAGTAATTGTTACTATCACAAAAGTAGTGTGTTTAATTCTAATATTCTGAATATCACAAAATTGTTTAGTTAAAATCACGAAATTTTGGAAACAAAATGTTATGACGTCATCAACATTTTTTTTACTAAAATCAATTAACCTTTTGTGATATTCATCATGAAATTACTGTTAAATAAAAACAAATCGCTGTTAAATTCAAAATTAATTTGAATGAATTTCACTGGATAAATAGTATTAAATACGAAAAAAATTGTGATAATTATTAAACGTATTATTATAATACTGAATATTTTAGTATAACTTATAGAACATTTTGATGATATTTATTTATATTTTTTATGAATAACAATGAGTAAATATTATAATTAGGACACATGAGTATAGTAATATACACCACCAAACTGAGTAGAAATCACTGACAATTTCCAGTGATATATATATATATATATATATATATATATATATATATATATATATATATATATATATATATATATATATTATATATATATATATATATATATATATATATTTATATATATATATATATATATATATATATATATATATATATATATATATTCTGATTTTAATAAATTAGTAATTTATAAGTGACTATTTTATTAACTTTGTTAAATTCACAAAAATTTGAATGTTTATCATAAAATTTAAATAACAACTAATATTTCACTACTGCAATTAATTCTTTAAAAAATGTATGGTTAAATTCAAGAAAATTTTTGTTGATTTACATAAAACTCTGTAAAATTGCAATACTGAATTTCATTGTAAATGGTTTACTGATACTAACAATCACAGAAAAATCAGTAAAATGAGTTTTGTCATTATAATGAAAAAAATGGTTAATTTCACAAAAAAAAATATTATTTAACACAAAAATCGATTAACAAAAGTCCATCTGTGATTTTCAATTGATAATTTTTTTCTGTGTATAATAAGAGCACGTCTAGTCGCTGGTTACCGTGCTTTGTATGCCTTACGTCCACTGCTAAAGTCAAAATAGTCTTTACGAAACCTTGACAGATAAGTATAAAAATCATGCACATGATATATGGCCCCTAACGAGACGATGACGTCACTTATACAAAGTGTTATTCAACCACGAGATCAAAGTGTTATTCAACCAGACGAGATGTCTGGTTGCCTATAGAACAATACAAAGAACAAATTCGGGATCGAAAACGATGAAGTCAGAATGTTGATTTGTAAGGGGCCCAGCAATGGCCTGTAAAATCCGTTATTATTTTTGTTATATAAAAAAAATTTAAAATTTTGTAAAAATTGAAGCGATGTTTTCTCTCTAGGGGATGAAGTACGAAAATATTGCATGTTACCATTGAATGATCAGTAATGATTTACGGAGTAACTATCGAATATTAGGCAAACGTGTTAATCAATTATTTAGATAAGATTACATTTGTAAACCGAATATTATAGAATTGATTAGAAGTATATACAATTTAAAAATACAAACATTAATTTGTAAACCAACAAACTACAAAAGGTATACAATTACTTAATTTCATTTTGAACTGATTTAATTTCCATAATTAGCATATATATTTAATTCAGTATTTAAAATTAAAAACACGCGATTTTCATTTGATATCACCCATAATATATAGGAAAAAAATGGCTAACAAACTATACATACATCATATAGCTATATATATTTTCCTGTTTTTCATTCGTGTTTTATATACATAGAATTTTTCATACAACCAAAAAATTATATAAGGGTGGTTGAGACAAGATTGATTGAAAATGAAAATAGGGTATATGTGTAAGACTTTCAGTAGTTGTAAATGGTTGGTGAAATTGTATATATGGATTCATCTAGTTTTTATATTATATATATGAAAAAAAAATAAAAATATATATATATATATATATATATATATATATATATATATATATATATATATATATATTCACTTCATCATATAAATTATTTGATTTATAGTTTATATATTTGGAATAATGTACATAGATATTTTCAAAATGGATGGATCTACATTTTTTTGTTATAAAATATTTTATATATGAGATAGTGACATGAATGTATTATTAAAATGGAATAACAAAATAAAATCAGAAGTCCAACTGGGATTTTAGATGAGGCGCGGGTTGATATATATATATATATATATATATATATATATATATATATATATATATATATATATATAAATGTACATACATGTATACGAAAAATTATAAATGATATTATACCATGCAGAGGTTTGTATATAGTAGAAAATATTGCAGTCTCATCTTTGATAAAAATGTGATTCTTTAAAAATTATAATTTCATAAAAAATATCACGTTTTTCTTTACAAAATGCTATAAAAATATAATATATTATTAAAAATGTATATTCCTTATATTATGATTTTTCTGGTATATTGCAAACGTACGTCCATACGTATATATATGATAAAATTATACTATATACAACAGCCATTTTAACTTTAACATATTAAAAAAATACGAACAACATATAAGACAAGTCAAAACTACATCAACTTCAAGTAAAACAAAAACTGGCTAAATTTTTTTTTTTTTTTTTTTAACATATATATAGTATAAGAATTAGTTGAGAGCTCAGCAAGAAATCTTACATCTTATAAAAATTCTTTATTTTTGTAAAAAGAAACCGACAAAAAAAAATAACAAAACCACAACAACAAAATACTTGTATAGTTTCTTGAAGAAAAAATAAATCCTGTTCTATACAAAAATCAAAATGAAATAAAGTTTCGAGCATGTTATTATTATGATTATATTATTGGGCGGACGGTAATTTTCTTTCTTATATAAATTTCTGTTTTCTTAAAATAAAAAAAAAAACACATATAAGATTCCGCTTTTTGTTTTTAGAATTCCATGTTTTAATAATTTTTTTTTTAATTTTTATAATGGTTGGCTATCGTCGCTTTTGTTACATACATTTGGGGTCACACACAATATTTTTATGTATATATATATGAAGCCAACATTCTTGGCCATAAACTATAACATATATATATATTCGAAAATGTAATTATTAAAAGAAAAATAGAAAATCTAGTGCACGTGTTTTAAGAAAACAAAATGTAAAAGTGCTTTAAAGCACGGATTAGTCGCAATGCCTCTTGAATACCATTGTAAACCATTGTTAATATTTATTTTTCACTTAACGCGAAAAATATCATCGCACCAAATCGATGGATTACGCTTTTAAGTATTTAAAAAAAAATAAAAAATTATATGATTAAATTATTTCTTAATAGTATATAAAGCCAATACTGTTGAATCTTTTGAAATTTAACATTTTTAATTTTTATAATAGTCATTGAAGTAATTAAATGTTTACAAAAATCTTGTGGCTTCCAAAAACCATTTAGTTTTTCAAATTATCAAATTAAAAATTACAGTAAATTATTCAAAGAGAGATTTTAACTGCGCGTTGAAATGAAATAAAAAAAAAATTTAAAAATCCCGCGAAGATTAGGAAGATTAATTTTTTTTGTATAAAATTGGAATGGGTACACACACCTTGCATATACATCTTGAATAGTTTAAATGGTTAAGTCATTTTGAAGACGTATATAAATAGCGAACAGGAAATTAACAAATCTGACTTATAAAATGAATGTACTTAAATATTGATAGATTCGGTAGAAATTTCATTGCAAATTCACTAACGTATAGACTATTGGAGGAGATTATCGGATTTATATCGAATCACCCTCAAATTTAAATATATAAATAAATAAAACTATAAGTCTCAATGTGCACCATTAAACACGATATACTTCGATTTTAAGGGTGCTTCGATTTTACCAATATTTATGGTTTGTAAGAATCTTATCTGCGGTATTATACTCGACTTGGTCCAAAGTTAATTTCATTAAAAACGGCAAATTTTATAATAACAAATTAGGAATATATTTTCCTAAACTATAGTCGGCCCAATTTTGGGAATCTTTCTTCGTTTTTCATCCATGTGGCCTAGTTTTTTGTTCTCTGAATAATTTGGTAAAAAGCACAATTTTAGATGGATTATATAATCGACATTATTTCCACCTACTAAAATTGTAATTATATCCTTAAATGCCTTAAATATTAAACTTCGATCCCTTATACGTAATGTACGTTCAGGCACCTTTTCCCATTAAAGTCCGATTTCAACCCAATTAAAAATATACTCCTAATAATTCCCTTCTTTTAAAAGTTGTTAAATTTAACAATATAACCTTTTGCAAATTTATAATCAACTAAAATTCGATCGCTTCCTAAAAATTCATATTTTGCAAATAAATGTACAGTCACTCACAAAAATTTGCGTACATTTAATAATTAAAAACAAAACGTATAATTGTAAAAAAAAAATAGTATTTTGTTGACCCTCCTTTGGCTTCCAGCACAGCTTGAATCCTCGAAGGTATAGAATTTACCAATGTCGTGGTGTTGGCAACATGTATTTTGCTCCATTCCTATTTTAAAATCAGTTTCAGTTTCTCTATTCCTGTTTTAAAATCAGTGGCGGATTGAGTTGTTTAGGAACATTAAGAGCAACCATTTCTTTAATTTTTTCGACGTATGCTTTGAGTCATTGTCTTGTTGAAAATACCATGATGAATTAAGACGCAATTTTTAAGTTTATAAATACTAAATTTCCAGCACCATTTGCAGCCATGCAGCCCCAAAAACCATGACTGACCCAGCCCCATGTTTAACTGTTTCTTTTAAATGTTTCCTATAAAATGTCGTGTTAGGCTTCCTCCATACTTTTCGTTGTCCATCTGAACCAAAAATGTTAAATTTGCTTTCATCCGTAAATAAAACATTTTGCCAAAAGCGAATATCTTTGTTCTTGTATAATTTTGCAAACTCTATCCTTTTTTAAAGATTTATTTCAGAAATAAAAGGTTTTTGCGCATAGTTCGTCCATTATAACCTGCTCTCCGAAGAATACGGCGCACATTTTCTGGGTAAATAGCAGTTCCGGACGATGCTTCAAATTCGCTATTTTTGGAGCACTTTTGACTTGTTTGGCTTTTATAAGTTTAACAATTGCTCTTTCGGTACGCATATCTACCGTGCGAGGACGACCCGTTTGGGGTTTTCGTGCTGTATTTCCACGTTTCTGGAAATTATTAACAATCCTTTGAATTGAAGAATGTGTTCTATCAACAATGGCCCCAATTTTTCTATATGATTTTCCTTCTTTAAATAATTTAACAACTACATCTCTCAATTCTACTGATGTTTTGCGTCTTTTTGAAGACATTTTGTTGTAACTTGTTTCAAATTGTGAGTGTACGCAAATTTTTGTAACATTGGATTGTAGGAAAAACTTAATTATTTTATTAAATATTTTTTTAAAAATTAAACACATTTTTTAAATTATTTAAACTTAAGTAAACGAATGATAGTGAACTCTTTAAATATTTCTTAATCTAAGTCTGAAATTCGTACAATTTTTTAAGTGTACGCAAATTTTTGTGAGTGACTGTATAAACATAGTCTTTGACTGCGTGCTTTTGTTTAAATGGTTGCGAAGCCAAATAGAATGTTTTCGGGTCAAATCTTCCATCCAAACCATTAAGAATTTTTCCATTTCTTCTATTGGTTCCTGCCTATAAAAACTGCAATAGAGTATCTGGAAGTACACCTTTTAAAAAATCATTTACTAATTTATAAAATACATGTTCATGCATTTATGTATATATGGACCAGAATTTTTGCCAAGTTCTAAATTAATTTTATCAAAACATCTGGTACATCTATGGAAAGTATAAGCTCCATACCTTATCATCATATTTATGAGTCATTTTTAGATGAAAATTAAACAAAATTTTCCTGTTCCCGAGAATTTGGTTAAGATATGTAGATGACATTTTTGCAAAAGTCAAACAGTCAAGCTTACCGGTTATATTTAAACATATTAACAAATTATACCCCAGCAATAAAATTTACAATGAAAATTGAAGAAAATGGCATATTGAATTTCCTAGGTATGGAATCATTCCACTCTATATGGCTTATAGATTATTCAATATATCAATGGATAAACCAGAATTTAACAAAAACGTCGTGTTAGCTAACAGATACTGGATTTTATTTTCAGACAAACACAAAGGTAAACATGTCAAAACTCGTCTCACGAAATTAAAACCAGCCAAAAAAAATGTAAACACTAGAATCAGCAATCCTTATAATTTCCTGCTGTCACCAATAAACTTCAATAAGTCTTCCTAAAAGACAAAATCGGCAACCTTCAAAAAAGATCGCTCCGAAATCTACCAAACTAAGACACTTATATCGGCCAGACATCAAGAGTTTTTCAGATTTCAAAGTTGAAGTAAACGAGATAAAATTAATTTTGTTTTCGTATTTCAAAGCACAAATATCAAAGAGGGTTAAGATCGAGATGCTTATTCACAGGACTAATTGAGTTTTTAAAAGTTGAAAATAGTTTCAATTTCAAATTTTTTGTTATAGGTGAAAATTGTGAAGCATCACACTTTGTCCTAATTTATGGTCCTTTGATATCCTGAATTTTTAGAATCTCTAAACAAAATTACGATAAAAACCACAGTCGAATTTTGACAAAAATGTGAAAGGTTTGAAGAAGGATGAATTTTAAAGTTTTTTTTAAATCTTTAGAAGAAAGTAACGGATGGTCCGATTTAAATATGCTTAAAAATTTAAATCAGTACAAGAACAAAAAATTTGGATACGAAATCACAAAAAAATTTAAAAAACCTGTGTGGTATTTGAATGAAGATCCTGTTAATTTGGCCTTTATTGATCCTCAAATAGAATTTGTAGAAAAAAATGGTTTCACCTTGGAACAAAAAGCTTTAGCAATGTTTGCAGCGCATTCTTAAGTTCCCTTTTCCACAACGATGAATTCCTTTCGCTAGAAAATCGGTTTTTTGTAGTTTTTTCTTTGGAAGGTAATTTTCAGTGCGGTGTAGGAATTCTGCTAATTGCCGCCGAAAATTTAGTTGGTCTAATTTTAATTCGTAATTTTTTGAAAGAATCCAGGAGTTCGTAACAGCTACATCGATCATCCACATAATCACAGGCAAGTGGGATTTTTTTCCTCGTATACTTAAACGATAGTTTGAAAGGTATCTATCCAATAGGCAACTTCGCCAAAGTTTCTATTGTTTATCTTACGGCTCGTTGAGGTATATCGTACTACACCTACAGGTTTTTTATCAAAATAATTGGAACTATTTTATTGTCCTGCCATCGGATCAGTATTAGGTAGTTTAATTGGACCACAAAATTTTCATAATATCCTCTAGGTTTTTGTTTTATGTTTTCTTATCCCTAAGTTGTATGTTTTTCAATCGGATTTCTAGCAAAGTTTCCGTTGCAGCAAACTTCATCTCGCTCAAAACATATATAAGTTTTAAAAATTTATCAAAGTGAAAACTGCTTATATTATCCTTAATTTGGTATATTTCGTTATATTTCATTAAAACTCAGTACCTCAAACTCGCCGGGTCCCAAATTATTATTCCTCTTTTCATTACGTCCTTGGTACATTTCCATGTAATCACCAATTCCCGATTGTCCCAAAAAAAAATGTAAATTCAAAACTAAATTAATTTACAATAAGATATTTATATTTTTATATTTTTCTTATCCGTTTCAACAATAAATTGCAATTTATTTTCAAAATAAATCGAAATCATGTTTTTTCTTGTTTTGTTTAGATAAATACTTTTTACTTCTAGAAACAGAAACAGATGATAACGGTAACAAAAAAAATGGATACCTACCGTAGTATGGAATCTATTTTCGAGATATCACAAAAAATGATATTAGTAAATATTTCTCAGTGCAACCGCCTTCGTGGTAACAACCCAGACTATATCAATACGACGAGAAACGCATAAATATCATCTTCGTCAATTTTTATGGCTTTATTTTTTTCGCTCCACTCTTAGTTTATTCGTTGTCACGCGGTGTTGGTTCGACTACAGCCTTGGATGTGCTTGGTTGCTGCTCTGTGTCGTTGTCTTCATCGATGTCGTACACATAATTTTGAAATTGGATATCTACTCCGGCCAGCAATTGATGTTTTGAAAAATAATTTACGTTTAAATCGTCATCTTTACTAGAATTTTCGTTTGTATCACTACAGAAATCGGGTTGTGTGTTTCACTACAGAAAATATTTTATAGTTTCAGGATCCATTTTTTTTTTTTCGAGATAAAATTAATCACTTTTTTAATCGACGTTTACCAATGCACGAATTATTAAAACTGACTATATTCTCATTGTATTCATTTCCTTATATATAGTTCATCGAATAACGGAATTGCACAAAACAAGAAAAATCATGTTAAAATTTGTATAGGAGCAAAATTAGTATGGTCTGTTCGTTTTTGCGTTTTTAATACATTTGTCCTAAATGGGGTAAATAATAATGAATCAAAAAACCCAAAAGCTCCCGAAGTACCGCTACTTTCATTTTTTTTAGTACTACTATGTATATATATATATATATATATATATATATATATATATATATATATATATATATATATATATATATATATATATATAATATAGGTTTTTTGTTAAATATAGTTTTTAAAATCTATAGTTATGAAGGGAATAGAAGATAGTTCAAATCTTTAGTCTGCTATTATCTGTGGCTTTCCTTATAAGCTCATTATAACAACAGCCAAATTGCTTTAAATTGCATATTTATGAGATAAATAACAACTGCCAACTTGCTTTGCATATCATGCTACCTCATTTAAAATACTGTAACATATAAACTCTAAATCTGTAAATATGTGTATACATATATATACATAATATTAGGAACGATATATCTTACGTAAATATTTTAAAAACTTTTTTTTTTTTAATAATTTTAAAACTTAAGATTTCTGAAGAATTGCATCTTGAAATGTCCTCAAGGCTTGACAATACAAATACTACAAAAAAATTATATATTTCTCACAACGCTTATATAAATTAAATAAACATGACAAATGCTATAATATAACAGGTCATGTGTATTTAGGAAAATTAATATATATGTGCATAGATGTTCGAATGTATTAGTGTATATAAATAAAAAGTGAAAATACGTTCTTCGATTGTAACTGTTTAACTACAACACTATATAATATGTAATACATATTTATTTAATGACATCTGAACTTAACTTTGTTATGACAAAAGTCTAATAATTATATAGGATAGTTGTTTTTTTTTTTTTTGTTTTTTTGTATGTAAGTATTTTAAACTAATCGATCATGCATGAAGTAAGTAACTAAAGGTAAATTTAGAACAGACGGATAGACACAACAACAATATACTTATATATAATAATAAACAACAACGCTAGACCGCGACAACTATAAAAATAAGATCATAATTGATTTTTTTTTTGTGAAGTTTGTTATTTATTCACGGTTGAATTAAAAGTTGTTTTTTATATATTTTCAAGAAAAGTACAAAAAATTAAATTAATTTGGAAACAAAAAAAAACTTAAATAATAGTTTACTTATATATATTAGCTGTTTTGTATTTTGTCATTGTCTTGAAAATTTTTAAAAGAAGAGACGTACATTATTTTGTATAAAATACACGCTGCAATGATCATGTTGATAGGTATATATATATATATATATATATATATATATATATATATATATATATATATATATATATATATATATATATATATACGCGCCAGCATATACTGTATATATACCGCACTAAACTAAATCCAAAATTATTGACGATATGCGGTATATAAAATGGAAACAACTCGCGGATCACCAGTTTTTTTTTTCGTGTGTCTTTCAAATTTGGTTTTTTCTAATATAAAATTGCAAGTGAATAAATTTTTTATTGTTAAATTTGATTTCAAGCTTATAAATCAAGGTTATTTCTTATTTATATTGATTATAATCGCAGACGATATTGATTGAGTCAGAGGAATATATTATGTATATATATAGTTTGTTAGCTGGCACGATTTTATATAAAATTTTTTGTTGTGTTTGTAAGTTTAAAAAAAAAAACAGATAAAAGAAAAAACTCAACTTTTTGACGGTGTTTTTATTTTTTTTTATTTTCAAGATTTCACCTTTACACATCGAGACATAAGATAAAAAATCCAAATTTATTTCAATAGCGCAATAAACAAATTTGATTGATCTTACACGATCGATTTGTATTTTTTCGGAAAATATTTATAATGAAGATTCTCAATTTAAAAATATAATTTTATATTCTAAGAATTTTATATTAAAATCCTTTAATTTCCGGTAGTTTTAAAATAGGTTTTACCACATGGCATTAGGATTTTAAATGTTTGATCAATCAACGCGCGAAGACTGCAAATTATATAAAGTGTATATAAATGCGCAATATATCGATATAATGGATCTTAATTGTCGATCAAAAATTTAACAAAAATTAAAATTAAACATGTTGATTTTAAAATCCGATTTACATTAATAATCCAATAAATACGATTTCAAATCCGATACGAAAAAGCATCGATGTAACATTAAATGTTCTTATATCATGTAAAAAAGATCAAATTTTGTAAAACGATAAAATTAAAAGGAAAAAATGATTAATCTTTTCAATCGATCGTGTGTATGTAAGACAAAAGACCTCATACTTGAGGTATGTCATTCGTAAAAAGGCTTACTCATGCTCTTGATTGTATAAAAGGGATACAATATATTTTATATGCTGGAAATATAGCATAATATTTAAGAATATTTTGAAATTCTGTATATTACAAAATTGGAATTTTTTTGGAAAATATGCTGAAATGTTTCCCAATTTGTATATAAATTTGTGATTTTTCTATATATCTCCCATGAGATAAATTAAAATTGCCTCATTAATATTTTTTTTTTATATTTAAATTCCACAAACTTCAAAAATAAAATTAAATGGAATTCAAACTATGGTATTATTCTGCGGGTGGCTATCTTTTTATTATTAATTCTCTAAGCATTTTTTTTTTCTTAATATATATTTAAAAAAAATAAATAAAAATACTTTCAAATCAAATCAACTCAAAAGATATAAAAAATCAAATTAATAAAATATGTTTTCGGTATATTTGATTGATATTATGTTGATTGAAAGAACTACAATGACGCAATTATATCAATTACATTTTATTAAAAAAGATTATATCTGCTTATTCGATTAAAATCTAATATTTGAAATTAATTTCGAAGTTTGCTGAAAATATTAATTATATTGATCATTTATGATTGAGATAAAATATTTGAAATATTTTCAATGTATTATATATAATATATACTCATCTTTATAACATTTCAATTAAGATGAAAAGACCCATAAGGCATATATGGTTTTATAATACGTATTTAATTAGAAAACGAACATAATGAACAATGACTTCACAAGACATTTTTAGGCCATAAGAGAGACAATAGATTTATTCATTATATAAAAAACTATATATATATATATATATATATATATATATATATATATATATATATATATATATAAATATATATATTTATATATATATATATATATATATATATATATATATAAATATATATATTTATATATATATATATATATATATATATATATATATATATATATATATATATGTAGTTAATTTAAGATAAATGGTTGAAAGGATTTATATATGATAGCAAAATGATATATCGATAGTGTAGCAAAAAAACTTAATGGAATCTGTCTTTCAAATAATAATTCAACTTTCTTTACTATATATATATATATATATATAATATATATATATATATATATATATATATATATATATATATATATATATATATATATATATATATATATATATATATATATATATAATATGTATTATATAAATATATGATTCAAGGATATTAAGTTTTGTTATTTCTCTGATTGATCGATTTTCCAATTGTTTTCTATATTCTCCGCGTATACCTCTACATTGTATATGTGCACGCGTACATGGACGAGTTTATTTTCGGAGATAGATAATCGTTTATAGAAAAGAGGAAAATACTAAAGTTACATATTAAAAAACCTACCGAAAAATATTATATACATTGTTATTCATGCGGAAATTACGATAACAATTTTCTATATCAGTCATGGCGAACCTATGACACGCGTGCCACCTTTGGCATTTTATTACTCATACTTGTCGTGGATAAAATTTGGATTGATTTTAAAACTCCATCTTTTAGTTTAATTAGGATTAGACTAAGTAATCTATTAGAGAAGATTTCAGAAATGTTGGACAGATGAGTATGAAGTATTTCAAAATGGCAGTAAATCTTTGTGTATTTTGTGCTCCGCAACACTAGTTTGCAGATCATCGGTAAAGCGATATTACAGCATAAACCATAAATCACTCTTTAAAAATACAAAAGAAAAGAATAAAGCACTTATTGCAAGAGTTAAATTGATAATAGAGAATTTGTATAACTTAGGCTGTGTCCGAAACTCATGATAAATATTTGTGAATACAAATTTTTGACATTTATTTGATAAAATCGAAGACACCCAAATTATCAAGCTATGATTATACATTTGACAAATATTAAAACATTTTAAAATAAAAAACAAACTAACCGTGTAGCACACTCGGATATTGCAATGAAACATAAAATTCACTACACGGTTTTGTAATAGTATCATTTAAAAACCATATAAGAAAAATTTGAATTTTTTCGGTGCTCTGACAATTTTAATAATAATATAGTTTATATACTTCACAAAAAAAGAATTTAAAAATATATTAAGCGGTTTGAAAATATGTCAAACAATTTCTATTACACTTTTCGGACAGCGTAATAAAAAATAAAGGGGAGTATTTTTCAAATAAATGTCAAAAATTTGTATTCACAAGTATTTATCACGAGTTTCGGACACAGTCTTAGTATCAATGTGTACACATAACCACCAAAATTAAATTATTTTTAAATAGTAGTTATTTTTGAGGCGCAGTCCCATAGTATAAAAATCTCTACGGTAATCTGAATTATAATGAATATGTTTGATCTTATTAAGATATTTGAAGCAAAACTAAAAATATTTCACCAAAATCTAAATTCGCATAACTTTAAATATTTTCCTTAAATTTAAAAAAAAAATTAGGTCGCAATTGGGGACTGTCGACAGAAGTGAAAACTTAAAACTATGAAATAACAGTGTTTCTTGTATTATTAATTATTTCATGAAAAATTAAAATTGCATAATTTGTAAATTAAAATATGTTAATGATTTTAAGCCTTTGTTTTATATTTTGTAGTGCTGAGTTTCAATCGTTGGACCTAATAATTCATTCACAAATTCATTTACAGTGTAGATCCTTAACATCTGCAAAGTTAATATTAAAGTCTCCACTTAATATCGTAGGTACATCATCGAATTTTTCACCAAATCGTTTTTCGAGTATTTTAGAACCTTCTCTTAGAAAAATCATCATGTTTAAGAATAAAAATTGTATCTGTCTCGAAATTTCGCCTGGAAAATCTTCCAGGCGAAATTTCGACTTTATGTCACAATTCTATTCTATTTTTGTCTTGTAGGGAAAGCAAAGGTTTGTAATGACAGAATTGGTCCGGTTTCCTGGTAGCCAATATTCAAACTATACTGTTAGCATAAGACAACACAATTTTATTGAACGGCATTTTATTTTCTGTATTCTGTCATCTTTAAATACAAACTCTATTAATGGGCTAATTTCTCCAAGCCTTAGAGTGCAATAAATTAAATAAATTTTCACCTGAAAATTATAAATAATTAATTCATAATATAATAACATAATAATATAATTTCTACAAGCTGTAATAAATTGGATTAGTTTTTGCCTGAAATTTAGAATTATTCAATTTATTACATCATTAAAAATATAAAATTATAAAAATTATAATAAAAATTAGATTTTAAAAAAATTGATTAAATATTACAAATCAATTAAATTAACCGTTTTACGACAAATACGTCATGTAATGACGAAAATCTAATTTATATAGACTTTATTTGCCACAAAACTTTAAAATTAATTCAATTGCAAGATTTAAAAAAATTGATTTAACTTTACAAATCAATTGAATTTACCGTTTTATGACATACGTTATGTAATCACCGAAAATCTAATTTATATACACTTTATTTGACACAAAACTTTAAAATTAAAATAAATTAGATTTTTAAAAAAATTATTAAAAATTACAAATCAATTGAATTAATTATTTTATGACCAACACGTCATGTGATCGCAGTAGTATGGAGTAAGTGGTATGGATGATGTCTGGGGAGTACTTGGTACCGCATTATCATGTACAATTTTATCATGATACAATTGTCCTTTACAATTGGATTTGATAATCATACTGCAACATTTTTATGTTATTATATGTTATGTAAGGTCGGTTAAGAACAAAAAATTAATTCGAAAGGCAATCCATCAGTATCTATCATTAGTTTGACAACTCAGTAATATGACAACCAACGAAAACATCCTATATGCTAAAAATATTTTATTTTTAACACATTTTAAAATGGAATTATTGTACTCATTTACCTCCGCGTTTGCAAATTTATTGCTAAAACGGCAAAAATGTTGAATTCAAGAAGCTATACCCAAATTAATATTCCTTTAAATTTCACTGGTGCATTCTCACTTAGAGTAAGCATCGTTAGTATGGGCACCCTCCTATGCTGCCATTTATTAGAGTTAATTGCAAAAATTCCTGTTAGCTTTTCTCGACGTAGACATAGCATTGTGGCTGCATTACTGTTTTTTACATTACTGTTATTTTATATATTTTTTTGGCATTCCCAGACATTGTAAACCAGACACTGTAAAGCTAAATATTTGGTTTGATTTATAAGCTTGCCGGAAATTGTTCAGTGTCTGATCGATTCGGACCAAATCTTCATTGCTTCATTACAATTTAATCCGTTAAAGAAGTGTCTTTCCCCAATGTTATGAAAAACAGCCATTTGTATGCCGTGCAAACGATTTCGCGATGATTTTCGTTTATGAGCAATCTCTTTGCTTAAACAAATATCATAAAGCTTCTACTTTTGTTTCATCAAGCATAACTCTACATATCCGAAAGGTCAGATTTAATGCAATAAATCCCATGGGGAATAATTTTGCTCTTTTCTCAATCAAATCATCCATATGAATTCAAGCCACGCCCCAATCGAGTTAAAATTATTTTATCTTTAAGCAAATCACCCGAAGATGTAAAACAAAAAATAAAGAGATAAAATGCATGGATGAAAAATCCTATGATGTTCATCCGATGCTATGAACGCAACTTAAACGATAGTTTTTTCGTCGAAATATTGAATATTTGGGATATGACAAAACCTTCTGTAACAAAAACCGGATTCATCCAATACGTAGGATTGTACATATTCTAGATTTGTTAAAGTGATTTCTATCTCTAATTTCTCTAAATGTCCTTTTTTCCATTTACTCCCACTGATTTTAGCGAATGGGCAGTGCAATTAAGGTACCCCAGCTTTTTACTATTTAAATTTAAAAGATGTTCAATGTTTCTATAACAGCTGTAATCAGAGCTTGCGAGAGTTATAGCCTTTGTTTCCAATGAATAATATAAAGGAATCTATACTCTTGGTTTGCCATTGATCACTATGAGCACTTTTTGGACTTGAGTCAATAATAGTATTTAGCGTTTCGTATTTCTACAATAATGGTACGGCACTTCTGCAATTAATGGATCAAATTCAGATATAACAGTTCTACGACCAAAGACGGCGATTGACATATTAAAAAATTGTTTAAAAAGGATAGCCTGCTTCTTTTAAATAAATGTTCAATACATTCGAAAACTGAACTACGAAGTGAATATGAATAGGATTTTGATCATTTATTTCCGCATTCGAGTCATTGTATAATTATTGACATGGATTTTGATCATAAAGTATATCAACAACATCTCTTATTTGTTCATTATCATCTAGAATTTCTGGTATAATTGTCGACAAATTTATAATTTTTTCCATATCTACGTTGGATTCAAACTCTTCTCTTTTGTAAAATCAAATCTACATTTACATCGTATAATCTAAAAAAAAATATTTCTTCAAGAATTTCTGCCTCCTCATGATGAAATGGAATGTGCAAAGTTGCCATTTCTCTCTTAAATTTGTTGAAATCAGTAGCAATACCAAAATTGTGATAACTCTCGGTTCATCTCGTTTGATATATACTCTCCCTTGTTATTTTTGTAGTATTTATAGAAACAATTTACGCGAGAGAATATTTTTTAAATGTTCAGGTCGTTTTTCGAACTTGTCGAAAAAACTTGTTTTTTTATTCTTTGTCTTTCGATGAGCCATACAGTAGGTGTAATGGGAACCGCTCAGAACTGGACATTTTAAAACTGGATATTTCAAAATAGGATTTGACAAAACGAGATAAGGTACGAAACTGGATATTTCAAAATTGGATATTTCAATATGAGATAAGGTACAAAATGAGATATGATACAAAACTGGATATTTCAAAACAGGGTATTTCGACATGTGATTTAAACTTAAAATGATTTTTTAGGAAAGTTCTGGAATATGACCAATTAGGGATAAACTCGGTAAGTTCTTAACCAATTTTGATGAAATTCAATACGTAGGAAGAAAATGGGATTTTAAAATAATTTTTTGGGAAAGTTCTCGAATAAGGCCAGTAAGGTTCCGTACTTGAATATTTCTAAGGAGAGAAATAGAATTTTCCTTCACTTAATGTTTTTTTTCTTTAATTGTATAATTAAATTTTATTTTAAAATCTTTTTTGGGAAAACCTCTGGAATATGGCCAGTAAGGTTTCATACTTGAATAGTTTTAAGCAGAGAAATATAATTTTCCATTATTTAATGTTTTTTTTTTAATTGCTGCTTTTCTCACCTTATTAAAATAATCATTGACTGATCGAGCTTACTGTCAGTAAAATTTATCTTAATCTATTTTTTATTCTTCTACTTAATATAACTTTTCTTCACTTTAGAGAATCTATAAATCCTACGTATCGAATCCCATCATAATCGATTAAGAACTCGCCGAATTATCTTAACCGATAAAATGATTAAAAATCATTTTAAGTTTAAATCACATGTCGAAATATCCTGTTTTGAAATATCCAGTTTTATACCATATCTCGTTTTGTACTTTATCTTGTTTTAAAATATTCAGTTTTGAATTATCCTATTTCGTCAAATCCAGTTGTAAAATATCCAGTTTCGACTGGTACCCAGGTGTAATATATAGACAATAATAATTGAATTTGTTGATATAGACTATCAATAAATACCAGGCAGCTTCTCGACTTGTTATCTCAGTGTGATTTAAAAAATTGATACTAATATTTTTATAGTGATCGAATATTGGGTATTCATCCGTGATTTGAATTATTTTCCTTTGTAAATTGCTAACACCTCTATTAGTTTTATTGACATTCTTATTCTACGACGTTCGCTGCGCACGAATACTGTTCTTTTATTAATTTATAGTCCTTATTAGATTTGAAAATTTTACCTACAAATGAATTAAAAGGATTGAGCCATTTTTCATGAGTTTGACGCTTTGGAAAAACTCATGGTCTATATTGATTCCTGCGCGAAGGATATTAACATACTCCTGATCTGGATATCATTATATTCATAATATTCCAAATTTTTTCTGAGAGCATTAAATTTTGCATTAATCTCTTTAAATTCTTCTTCGGTGTCAAAATCATTGTTGTCTTAATTGGCATAAAAGGAGCTTCAAATCTACATTTTCAATTTTTTAATATAACTTGATGCCCCTTCACTGCAGATACTGATATAAGGAAGTCTATGAGATCGAAGGCTTTATTATAATCATTTCCAAGTGCAAGTGATTGAAGCCTGAAAATCTTAGCCTTTCTCAAGCTGTTGGGTACGGTAATATTTTAATTTTAAGAACCCAGTTACCTTTGTTATTTGCCAATATTTCCTGACATATATGTGAAAAAAGTATTAAAATATTTAAAAAAATTTAATATGAAATTCTATATGAATATCTTACCAAATCCAAAGAGGGAAAAAGCCCTATAGCAATTGTATACATAGTTTAACGTCATAAATTAATTATGTGTATAAATAAATTTAGTTATATAATTTGAAATTAAATAAATATTTACCTCAGGTGTAAAAATTACAGATGGCCCAATAAGGGCATCTGTTTGTGTTCCATTTGTATTATTTTTAATATTTTACTCTAACACAGCGTCAAGTGCTTTTGAAAAATGACTTAAATCACCAAGTTCGATTTAAAAAAAAAAATTTTTTTAAATTTTGCAAAATTGAATGAGTTTAAAGACCACCAATAAAGTGATATAATTATGCTATAATAACAAATAAATATAAAGGGGAGATTTACATAATATAAAAATATTAAACATTTATAATTCAGTCAGAAAGTAAAAAATTCAAGTGAAGTTTTTCTTCGTTGGAATCAAACTTTTCTACTTTTATGCGTAAGTTCTTTATGCGTAAGCTACAAGTAAAATATACTCCAGCAAACATTTTATTTTTACTAAAATTACTGAGAAGGTACAACTAAACAAATCAAACAGAATTTTAATTTTCGTGCACTTTATATGAATTAATCCAAATGCGTGCACATATGTGACGTAACAGTATTAACTTCAAATATCGGAAACTCGGGTTTTTCGGTTTTGTAGATATCCAAAATATCAGGTTTTTTATGTGCGGTTTGGCTAACTATTTTTGTTATAAATTTTGTAATAAATTACGATTTTCGGCTCACGTAATGGCTTACTTTATCATTCGATGTGTTTTTCATAAAAATTTTTATTTCTGATAGTTTTCGAATATCCCATATGTCTTTTTGTTCTATTTCGGTAACTGAATATGGAGACTTTAGCGTTATTAAAGAATAAAGTTGATAATTGATACTTGTTAAATTCAATGAATGTTTCACTAATTATGGCTAAAATAATAAAGCAACTCAGTCAAATAGATCTTGTTGAGATGCATGTGAGATTAATGTTTCTAGATCAAAACTGAATTTGCGTAGTTTACAAACAGCAGCCACAATCAATATTATATAGAAAAACATAAACAATTTTAAAATTTCTTAATACTCGTAATAAGTAATCGAAACAATTTTCCATACCACGATTATCTTTTCCGACATCCAAATTTTTTTATCCATAACCTAGTTAGAAATCGCTAGAGTCCAGCAAAATTTTCTGACATACTTCTAGTTGAATATTGCTATATAATATTCTCGAGATAATTTTCGGCGGCTTTCACCAGAGGAAATGTTGGTCACCTTTTTGTCAATAACCTTAACTCTTTAAATAAAATCCCATTATGCCTTCCTCTGTTCCCTAATTTTTAAAATAAAAAGAAAATTTTTCTTCGAGCTTGGACTGAAATTCTATTTTGGCACTTTATTCTACATTTAGCAGAACAACCATACCTCAAGGTTTTAGCTGGTATTTTCCATACTGAAGAACTCATAAATTCTTGACAAGTATTTTTTCGATGTTTATTTTTTATTTTTTGTCAATCCTCTACATTTCTTTGCCTCAAAAATATTCAAGCATAAGGACTCTAAATAATAGTTAGTACAGTACATTATTAAACTAAACATAACGCATCACTTTATTTTCAGGATCTAAATTAAAACAAGTGTATATTGCAATTCAGGTATATTCTTCCCTTTAATTTGAAAATCGTTGTTTTTGACTTGTAGTCTTTCTGTTAAGATATTCCGAATTATATATATATATATATATATATATATATATATATATATATATATATATATATATATACATATATATATATATATATATATATCAAATAAAACTTGTTAAAATGTGATTGTTTTGCGCAATAAAATATTCTAATACCGTTCATAAGGTCATAATTTCTTTGAATTATTACTGTAACTTTTTGGCACGCAAGTATAAAAAGTTTGGCCATCGCTGTTTTATAATTTTTTTCTTCCATGTAAAATTCCGGAAAACTGATTTCCAATTGTATAATATAACTATATATACGCTATATGTGAGTATGTTTTTTTAATTATAATTGTACAGTAGCAGCAACACATCAGAAGCAAATTTCTAATCGATTATAATAATTTTTAATTAAAATGCGCGTATTAAAAACCCCAAAGATAAAAATCTAATTATAATTTTTTTTAAAATAACCAATTTAATTTATTTCCCAGGCACAGTAGAACTTTTATTTTTTTAACGCACATAAATATATACGAAAAAAAAAGTTCATGTTGCTTTTTTAATTACCACCTTCGGAGATTCATCTCAAAGTATATTGTAATATTATGTATATAGCTATATATATAAGCTGAACTAAACCCTAATTTTTGAACATAATTTTTTTAATTAAAAATAATAAAACAACATAATTGTTATTTCACAACCCCATCGTCTATAAATTAAACATTTTTCTCTTTGGATCGATCAACCATTTTAAATTTTCCTTTTTTTCATTTTGTTTTCAGGCGGCCGCCCTTTTTATATATAACTATAGCTATACTTAACGTGAATGTATTGTAGAAAATATAAATGAAAAATTCATGATACAGACAAGGGGTTCTTTATATATTTATATATATATATATATATATATATATATATATATATATATATATATATATATATAAATCAGTTTTTGTTTGCAAAGAGCGATACTACCATTAGTCATAATGTCAAGGGTTAGATTACTTTTGAAAATAAAAAATAAAAAAATTCATTTGAAAATTTGAAGAAAAAAATTTAAGTAAAATACAGAAACATGTTCGAAAAAAAAACTTTGATTTTCCTTGTTTATTTTTTTCATATTTAAAGGATCTTATATATATTTCCTATATTTGAAAAGGGAAATAAAAATAAAGTTTTTTATATAAAAATATATAAAACACAAAAATAAATTGGTTATGTTTTGAAAATGGGAAACAAAAGCTTTAACTATAATTGTATGTACATGTTTTTCCCAAGGGATTTAACAGAAGCTCTATTCAATGTTCTATTTATAAGATGTTTTTTTTTATTAGAAAAAAATTCGTATATATATATATATATATATATATATATATATATATATATATATATATATATATATATATATGAGTGTGTATAATGTTTAAGTATATGTAGGGTGAAACACTAGTCGAACTCCTTTTTTAGGATTCGTGATAAATGATTTTGATCTATATTTAATTATAGCTGCAGGATTTAGTAAGAGTAAAAAATAAATTAGCAAAACTTGTAATTTGATCTATTGGATGTTTATAAACTACTTGCTGCGTAAATTATTAAATCTCTTAAAACAGTTTTCACGGCTCACTATATCTCTTGTTAAAAAATATACTCATTCTAATCCATTGTCTGAATCGATTTTAAACGATAGTTTTACTTTATATATTAATAATTTTTTTCATTGCTAATGTAAATTCCGCAACGGAAAAAAATTAATTTTGTTCTTAATATTTGGGTTTGCCATCATTTATGATGTAAATAAATGGACTTCGTCGCACGACTTTTTCAGTTCAAATCAATGAAGGTTTCGTTCTTCTTCCATACGTTCAGATGGTGAAAATTTGGTAGCAGCAATAAAAATATAAACAAAACAAAACCAAACAAAATTGTCCCAACGAAATAAATTCATAAATCTAGAATTATTAGTTTTTCAATAATTAAGAGATTTTGGGTCAATAAAAATGCATTTTAGTTGCATAAACTAAAACATATTTATAACCTAAAATTCTGTCATGTCTAGTTTGGGAGTATTTTATTAAAATTGCAGCTCACAATTGCAAACGATGCAAACAATTAAGCGAAATGTAACCAATGCGGAGCAAAAAACCATAATTCAAAAGGGTCTACGTCCGCAAAAATAAATCACATGAGGAATATTCATAAGATTTCTTGTGAAAAAAGAAAATATGATTTTCTGGTGAAAGTGAAAAAATCTCGAAACAAAACTCAATTTTGTATTATGTCAATGTTCGAATTTTATTCTTTAGATTTTATTGTTTAGTAAACATTTTTAGTATCACTCAACCAATTTATGTGTTTTCCTCTTCTACAAGCCATAATGGTACGTACTAACACAGAACAGAAGTTTATTGTAAAGAAGCAGAATCTTTGTTCTAAAGCCTCTAAGATTTCACCTTGAAAAAATATACACAGCATCCATATTTAGATATTAATCGAGACACCAAAACGTGAAGCACAGATGCTTTAGCCAAAAGTTTTCTTCGTTTAAATTTATTTGTGTTTCGTGTCAATGCAAATTCATAACTTGAAAGTGTTTGCGTGTCTTATCGCGTTTAAAGAGCTATTTCATTTTTTAAGAAGTTATCGAACAGTTGTATGTTTCCTGTGTGTAATCGAAGAAGCAAAAGTAATTGCTGAAGTCATTGACATTGACTAAATGTTTTTCATTCAATTGGACACGCTGAGGCGCTAAAATTAATTAAGGGGCAGAAAAAATCCACTCTACACTGACCTGTGCTGCTGGACTAGCAACACAATCTGAGCAACTTCGTTTTATAATATAGGGTATCATCCAATTTATGGTTTTCTCAGTGCTTCAAAACATTTTTTCTTTTAAAACTCTGGAATAAGTTTAATACGCCGTTAAACTATTTTCATTTCCGATTTCGATTTCTATTTTCGATTTCTACCAACATGCCGCGGTCATTTTCACCATCCGATGAACTGATTTTTTTTTTTTTTTTGTAGAAGGTTTAACGCTTTTTGTGAGTTTTTTTTGTGGATTGGAATAACTTTGGTATGTTTCCAAACTAAAGGAAAATATGAAAAGCAAATGCATGCATTTAATATTGCGAATAGATACATGATGCTTTGTTTTGAGATATTTTTGATTAATAGAGGTGAGAAATTACCATGGCCGGAGGCCTCATTTAAACGGATATTTTTGAGAATTTGTCTCAATTCTGGTGGATGAATAATACCCATTCGAATTTTCCTCGAGGTGGAGCCGAAGGTATTATTATTGGACTGGTACCCAGTTCAAAAAGAACTGGGTAATGATTTGATGACAAAACATTTATGGTTTCTATATTAGTGATTTTTGAATAATTATTGGAAAGAATTAGGTCTAAAGTTGAGGGATTTCTCTCGGGAACAAAACAAGTTGGTTCATCGGGGTGATTTAATAGGATGTTATTGTTAGAGGCTATGATGTTATTGAGCACGTTTCAACAGCTGTTGGCCATAGTGCAATTCCAGTTACGGTGCTTTGCATTAAAGCTCCAATTATGACCACGCGATTATAAGATTTAATTAAAAGTTCAAGATTTTGAGACAAAGCTACTAAATCAGGTTTAGTAGGAGTGTTATAAACAGCTACAAGGGTTAATATTTGGCCATATAATTCTATATCTATGACAATACTTTCAATTCTACTAATTGAAATAGGTGTTAGCCATTGATTTATGGATTAGTTTAGCAAGTGATTTTGAATTAGTTTAGCTAGTCCGCCACCATTGGTTATATTATTAGTATTTGGAATAATAAGTGTTCTATCATACCTGTGGATATTGTAGCTGGACAGAGTGAAGTTCTTATCCTGTCCAAGCCATGCTTCCGCGAGCATAATTACTCTTAGTTGCTGAACTTGGAAGAAGTTTTCAAACTCCACTTTTTTAGGAATTATAGAACAAGGGTTCCATAAAAGGCCCTTTACACTTTGCCGGGTGATCATCGTTGCAGTTAACGCATTTTTCTGTTCTTTTGTAGGTTCCCTCTTCGTGAAACTCGAGGCACTTCACGCACCTCATATATTGTTGGTAATTGAAGCACTGCATGTACTCCTTGACTGCTGGTAAAAATGGTTGCCGTGTAACTACGCATTTACACAACAACCCACATTTCTCTTGGAGCTCCTTGATGTTCGTAGCCCCTCTGGCAAAACGAGCAACAAACAACAGTATATTTGATTTGGTTTTGCGGTTTTCCACTGATTTGACTGCAACTCCCGCGTTGGTGATGGCCAACTTGGTTTATGTTCGGGATCTGTTGAATTCATCAACTTGTGCATTTAATTCTGCAAAAATGTTTCCTGTTGTTGGTCCTGGCTGTTTAGGCGTGGCCGTTGGTGGCTTTTCTGGAGGTTTATGTTTTGGTTTTGGTGCTGGTTTATTCGTTTTCCAAAAATTAATAGGTGGTGCTGGAGCTGGTACATATAATGTTGGTCTAGGTTTAACCACATTTTCCTCTCGCGCTTTTGTATCGCTGATAGGCACTACATTCTTTGTAGTTTGCCGTGTGATCTCCGTTGCAGTTGACGCATTTTGCTGTTCTTTCAGTTGTAGTTCTTTTGCAGGTGCCTTTTTCGTAAAATTTGTGGCACTTTACGCACCTCATATATTGTTGGTAATTGAAGAACTGCTTGTACACCTTGACTGCTCGTGAAAAAGGTTGCGTTGTAACGCAGTTACGCAACAACCCACATTTCTCTTGGAGCTCCTTGATGTTCGTTGTCCTTCTGGCAAAACGCGCAAAAAACAACGAATACAACAACCGTGTATTCCCGTTCACTTTCCAGAGTAAACGAGTGGAACTGATGCGAAAGTCTTTCGAGATATTGGGTATACTGTTGATGTTGATCCTGGATTTTTGCATTTAATCGCACATTTCCGGTGCGGTTAAGAATTTTCGCAATAAAATTAGTGATTCCGGTCATGCTTTTGCAAGCAGGGACTCGACCTCCTCCATCTAGCAATTTGTCTCCAATGATGGGACGGGTTTTTGCCTTATCCACAGGCTCTGCAACACGAGCATTGTTAAGAGACTCATAACGGCTACCTACCGGAATGGTATACTGCGGGAGTGGCACCATTTATTGCGTCCGCATCAGGTTTTCTTTTCTTGTTATTAATAACAACTTGGAATTCATTTGAGTTATCACTATTTGCCATTATGAAAAATTTCACCCACAACTTATTAAACAAAATGAAAATTTTTGAAAAAGACAATTCAATTTATATGAATACGAAACCACAATTTAAAAAATTAATGATTTTTAATAACACTCAGCTGTAAACTAAACAATTATACTTCTTATGATCACGTTGTTCTAGTGAATTATAAGATTATAAGAAATTTCGTTTATTACACCTTCGATGAATTCAATTTTTTATTATGGAAAAATATTATGGACAATTTTAAAACTTTTATGTTTTAATATTTAAGAGAAAATTTTGGATTTCTAAAACCTTTTATATTTAAATTTAGTAGATCAAAACTTTATATGTTTAAAATTATTGCTTTGTAATTTTAAATGAATTTTAAACTTTTTAACTTTTTGTACATTAAGATTTAGCTTATAATTATTATATTATTCTATAAAACTATTGTGGTTTAAAAAAATGTTTTAAAATTAGTTTCGATTTTTTACCGTACATATTTTACCGTACTTGGAATAAGTATTACATATTTCTTTGTTTTTTATGGGTCTATCTATTTTTTTTTTTTAAATTATCAGAATTCTCGAGACAAGCAATTTTTTTCTCAATTTCTCACAAAGTTTAATTTCTCAAGATATCACTAACTTTAAATATGTTCCTTTTAAAAATTTAGTCGAGCCTTTTTATTGTTAAGTGGTATATGTATGTCCTCCTTAAGCCATACATTCTTAATTCTCTGAACCTTCAAAGCTATGCCTACTTTAATTTATGGCAATTTCTATTTTTTGTTTGAGTCCTCATAAAAATATATATAATAGAATCGATCGTTACAGCTTTTGCCGTTCTGTGGATTTCTTTGGCAAAAGTATTCCGTTTTCTTCCTCGGACTCCTTCATTCCTTGAACAACTGATCGGAAATAGTTTAAATGTAAATAGTGGCTTAAATTTAAATTTTAAAAGTAAAGGTTTTCAAATAATAAATTTTCTTTTCAACAAATAGTTTTGAACATCACTGTATATAAATATAATTATATTAAAATACTTTCAAATATATATATTAAATTAAGAAGAGTGAGTTGTGGGAGTATACGCTTATATTACTTTACACCGTAAACAGATAGTATAATGAACTATACAATTGTATTATGTATGAATTTATAATTTCTTTAAATCGTCAAGTAATTCATCAAGCCAAAAAAAATAAAAAAATTATAATAACATTTTAATTTCTAGATCGCGCGCTTTTACTTCTAAAAGCTTTAATTATTATATCATTCACATAACGAATTTAAATAAAATATAATAGTGAATAAATAGTAACCGAATTATATATATATACATTTTTAATTTTTTTTTTCATCTTAATTTAAATATTAAAGTGAATACAATTTAAAAATATATATATAAGAAAAAAATTGTATTGTTATATTTTTTATTATATATCTATATAGGTATAACTATTTCTTTAAATTGAGTGAGATTGAGTCGTTAGATGCTTTTTATAAATCAAGCTGCGCTAATTAAATTTAGATGGCTTTTTAAAAATTGTAAAACTTTTAATTTCGAATATGTATATATGTGTAAATAATTTTATTTACAATATAATTCACAAAATCACTTTACTTCCTGTCTTATAATATTTGTTATATATATATATATATATATATATATATATATATATATATATATATATATATATATATATATATATATATATATATATATCCATATTTATTTATTCAAAAATAAAGAATCAGCAAAAATCAAATTTCAAAACTAGACACCTTCTAGACGAAAAATAAAAATAAAAAATTTCGATAATATAAAATCATGCACCATGATCTTGTATAATATGTATAGTTGCTGTTGTTGATGATGATGATGACGATATGCTTTCGGGGGCATATTGACCAAAAAAATATAAATATTTTGTACATATTTTAGTTATGTGCGCCTAAAACTTCAAAGTAATGGTGACAAAGTAATTTTATTTCTTTTATTTATATATTATATATATATATAAAAATTATATTAGGTTAGTAGTAACATGATGTTAAAATTATCATTTTTGAAGTTTAATATACACTTTATAAGAAACGCACGATCATAATATTATAATATATATATGTGTATTTGTTGATTAATAAACTTTTACCTTTTGTAAATATCGTTTATGAATTTTATGTTAAAAATTTCCGTGTAATTGATACACAAAACGCACAATAACACTGATATATATTATAATATATACTCGTATATACATAGTTTTAAAAATATTCAACTAGTCGCTGATGAATGAAAAACATTGAAGTGACAGGAAAGATGCTGAATCAGTTATTTTAAATAGTTGAAACATTTTTTGGTGAACTTCATTTTTTTTTTTCAGTTGTAATGATTTTATTATATGTATATTATTTTGCTAATTTTATTTTTAAGTAGTCTAGTCTTTTGTATATATATATATATACATATTTTCTTAAAGACGATGATGATGATGATGTTTTAATATATAAATACATAATTGAATAAAACTCTACTAAAAATTATATTAAGATTAAATTAATTGGATTAAATTATATGAACAGTAATATCAAGATGAAGATTATAATGTCATCAGATTCATATATTATATGTTCGATAGAGACATCACTTTATATAATATATAGACGAGTATTATACATTATGTTTTTAAATTTAGGATCAAGTCAACAAACATGTCAAACTATATATTAATAATTTTTCAATCATATTGTTATTATAATCAACATATATAGAAACTGAAATAATCCATTTCTCATTTCTTGTTAATATATAAAACTAACTTTTATATTGTTCTTTTGAATTTCAAATATATATTGTAATATAATACAAAAATATATCGAATGAATTTTTTTTTATTTTTTTTTTTTTAGAGTTGGAAAAAATGCTCGTCATTTGAAATATGACTTTTCCATATTATAATAGTAATACTGTATAAACCAGAAATAATATATTTTTTTATAAAATGAAAATTTATGAATGCATGCTTAGATAGAAATAGAAAAAATTCACTTTTTTGTGTTGTTGTAAAAAGGGATGCCAATATGTTGTATTATTATAATTTTTTTTTTAAAATCAACAATAGGCTTTTAATGACAGCTTCATTACAATATGGCCGATTAAAGTATTATATCTCTTTTACCTATGAATATATATATATATATATATATATATATATATATAAATATATATATATATATATATACATAAAGTTGTTTTTTCTTTATATAACAAAAACTTACAGATTTTTCTTTCAGAAACCGGTATATAAGTATAAAAATGTGTATATATACTTTAGAAAGAACTATATGTCTAAATTCAAATATGGACAAAAAAAATTAAAATATATATAATATTTTTTATGGTAATCAAAATTGAACATATAATTAACCTAAAATGAAGGTAATTGACTTGCGTGCTTTAGCTCTGTATGGCCATTCCTGTTTATATATATATATATATATATATATATATATATATATATATATATATATATATAAACACGAGAATTTATTAACTGATGAAAGATACATAAATTTATAACTTTTTTTTTTTTTTTTTGATTTGTGATACCTATAAAAAAATACAATTATAAAATTTTAAAATGTATATATATAAATTACATTTTCAACATTTAAAAAACTCACCATATAAAATGATTAATGATCGAAAATGAAATATTAAAATAAAAAAAAAAAAACAAAATGTTTTGATGTTAAACAACGAACCAATCAAAATAATATATTATAAAATGGCCGCGATCTTCTTATAATAATTAATCTTTCCAACTGAGCGCGGGTATTACTAACTGATCTCTAACGAAATATTTTAAATTCAAAAAAATAAAAAAAAATATCCGACTGTTTAAGTATATTCGTATATACATATATGTACAAATTGAAAACCGCAGCAAATTAAAATTAATTTTGTTCTCATCCTATGAGACTTTATATATATAGAAATATGCCGTATGCGGATAAAATGGTACTCTTGTGTTATATTACATAGTAAAAATGATATATATATATATATATATATATATATATATATATATATATATATATATATATATATATATATATATATATATATATATATATATATATATATATTCATTTGTTGTCCCAAAATTCTCCGAGAAAAGTGTGGTACCAATATATTCCTTTATCAAAACTGTAGTTGGCTTTAGTTCTATATCACTTAGCATTTATAGAAGGCCACCCTGCCAAGTTATACGCTTTTCTTTTTTAAATTGTGTCCAGCATTTAATAAATTTTAAAATAATAATATTATTTGAAATTTAAAATTTAAACCTGAAATTATATCAATGAAAAAAAATCCACTACGCATATGCCCGGAAATGAACCGTTACCTACTTGAATTGCATTTCAAAATGTTTAGCACGGTACAATACCTTGAATAATCTAAATGCCAATAACTTTACGAAAAATTAAAATAACTCAATTATTTTTTCTATTATTTTAAAGGCACAGTGCTTCTTACTTTTCTGGAAGTAAGAATATCATACATTGCGTTTTCCATAAAGAAAACGTTGGTGGAATCAAAAAAATTGTGCAATAAATAACAAAAATGTTGAAATTTTCTAAATTTTCTTTTAGTTTGTTGTCGGCATTATTGATTCGAGTAACCGAACTGATCCCTAGTCTAAATGTTTATTTTGTAGACTTCTCCTTTCAAATATCCCCATACATAAAAGGTGTTAAAATCTAATGGTGTTAAATCTGGAGATCTAGCCGACCAAGGTATAGGTCCACCGCGACCAATCCATCGTCCTGGATAATTTGTATCAAACCAATTTAGAACTTGTCTTCCATGGTGTGCAGGAGCTCCATCTTGTTGATACAAGAAAGTATTTCTTATCATGAGTGGAATTGAATCTAGCACAGTAGAAGCTGTTTCATTTCAGGTAGTAAAATTGGCCACACCATACATTAACACTAAAACGTCTTTGGAATGAAGGATTCTCATTTAACGTGTGGGTTTTCTTGTTGCCACTCATGAAGATTGTGGAAATTTATTATTCCATCACTCGTAAATGTCAATTCATCTGCCCATAAAATGGATGAAAAATATGAAGAATTATGTCCTCGTTGTTTAACTATAAACGACAGAAATTTGCTCTTTTTGCTAAATCGACCGGTAATAATTCTTGCACTGAAGTGTAGTGGAATGGGTGTAAATGGTTTCTTTGAAGTACCCTCCAGACTTTATTTTTACTAATACCAAGTTGTATCGAAAGTCGTCTCGTGCTAATGGTGGGATCTCTTTGTACAGAATTTTAAATTTTTTCGTCGGTATTGACTTCGTATTGAATTTGACTAACATTTTCGTATTCATAAGGAAACAATGTTCCTCGTTCTCGTAACCTTCTGTGAACTCTTTCAAACATTCGATGGTCTGGCACCGACCTACCTGGGTAACGGTTTGCATATTCACATGGGTAACGGTTTTCATATAAAAGGTTACATCGTAATTTTTTAATACGTTTTTCAAATAGTGATTGCTCAAATAGTGAACAATATTACCAAGCAGCTCGCGAAATAACAAAACCTGATATCGAGGATCTTCAAGCATAAATTTATAGAAGCGATTGAGTTTTTACAAAAAACTTCCCCCCATCTCATAAATTTCTACTTTTTCTTAAATTATTTATTATTTTGTACCATCCTTTTTTATGAATGCACGATAATACATTCCATTGAAAAATCAGTAACCATGCACAAAAAAAATTTGGAAAAACCCAGGTACCATGCAAAAAAAATTTAGGACAAAGTACGGTATATGGTATTAAGAATTGGAAATTAGGGTAACGGTTTAAGTACAGGGTTTCAAAATATCTATGGTATTGCGTTATGATCCGGTTCGGTATGGTATCTGATACCGGGTTCCCAGCCCTGATATATATATATATATATATATATATATATATATATATATATATATATATATATATATATATCATCTGATCACACTTCAATTATAGTCAAATTGAGTACCGATTAAAACTAGGCTCACTTGTACATACTTGTATATACATATATATATAAAAATGTCATTGACCAGAACTTCCAACTAGACATCCTTCTGTTCACACCAGAAGATATTGAAGTTGCAACAAAAATTTAACGCAAATAATGAAAATTGCTGCAATAAAGTGTAGCCTAGCATTATTAGCTCTGAAAGAGTCAATAGGCCAACACCTAACTTTCAGCAGTTAATTCAAGAAAATCGGGAAATACGCGGGGAATGGCAGCACCAAAAGTCTTCACTACTCAAACGCAAATTAAATAAAGCTATTAAAGCTCTGAAATGAGCCTTGTTAGAAGAAGCAGATATAGGAATACAGAATTACTTGAGTGAATTCTCAGTAATGGAAAAAACGGTTACGCACTAGAAAGCCCAAAGAAAGCATTATATGTAATGCAATAATGAGATGCGGATATCTCCCTAAAAAAATGAACAACTTCACTAATTATAAAAATCCCGAACCCTGGCAAAGTCGAAATGGAAATATCATCACACAGGCCAATAAGTCTTTTTCCGATAGTCTCAAAACTTTTTGAAAAAATGTTACTATACTAATTAAAACCAATATTATCTGCAGAGCACATTAAACCAGACCACCAGTTTGGGTTTCATGACCAGCATAGTATAATGTAGAGCAGGTGCATAGAGTTTTAAACGCAGTCAACCTAGCTCAACGGGAAAAAAAATACTTTTCCGCCGTTTTCCTAGATATTGCACAAGATTTTTTCGAGAAAAATGAGTTAAATGAATTTGTTATTTATCGCACAATTTTTTTGATTCCACCAACGTTTTCTTTATGGAAAACGCAATGTATGATAGTCTTACTTCCAGAAAAGTAAGAAACACTCTGTGCCTTTAAAATTATAGAAAAAATAATTGAGTTATTTTAATTTTTAGTAGAGTTATTGGCATTTAGATGATTCAAGGTATTGTGCCGTGCTAAACATTTTGAAATGCAATTCAAGTAGGTAACGGTTCATTTCCGGGCATATGCATAATGGAATTTTTTTCATGATATTGATCCAGCTACACGCCCTATTCGTTTGGCCTCGTCCCAATGGGACACCCTGTATAGGAAACACAACTACAGTTGTTCTGACTTAATGAATAGATACATAACAATAATTAGATTAAAAAAAAATTAGAATTACGAATTGAATTTCGAAAACACGTTCTCAATTTTTCAAAATGAAATGCATCATAATATCATTAAAAATTTTCGTCATCGACGTAGTGTCGGTTCCAAAGAATAGATCCATAGTTAGTCCTATTTATGTATTTATTATTAAATAAGTCTACAAATATGACTTAAAATTTAAAAATTGACGTTATGTAGTCAGACGCTAAATAAAATTAGAAGAAAGCAAAGGGATGTTTAAACCTTCGTCTTAAATTACATCCTTGCTTAAATTGATATCGAACAGGTTATCTATACGATTAAAGCTTTTACACATCATGTTGACCGGTTCATTAGCACGATAGTTGGTTTTATACACATCAACATGCAGGAACTCTTTTTAAGTTTCTGCTGGGTATATTTATATTAATATTTTCCAGCAACGATGGAGCATCAATCAAACACTTTAACACCTCGCGTCTATTTGCCATAGAGTTGTTATGTTGTATATAGGTTTTTTTTTTTTTTATTTATTTAATTATTTATTTATAATAACATACAATATTATTTTAACATATTGACATATACTTAAGGAAAGATTATATTATATTATATAAATTAAGACAAAAATTATGGCAATGAATACTTCCCCAGTAGGTTTAATGTCCTTTGAAAAGGTTGGTAATATTCGACAGCTAATTTAAAGCTCAATAAATTTTGAATCAATTTAACTGAATCAGGAAACTTATAATAACTATATATCGACCAATATATAAAATTCATTATACATTATTAAATTTTGACACAACTAGACCGCAAGAATGACGCGAGTGATAAATATGAGAAATCGTTTCAATTCCCAGGTTAGATGAACCTCCAACACTAGTTAGAACTTTATGAACATAAATCAGGAAATTTAACGCTAATAAAAACAAAATACCTTTCCCTTTTTCAGAATACAACTGGAAAGTTGAAAATAAAAGAGGCAATATGTAAACAGCTTTCAATGTTTTATTTTGTTGAGTTTGAAGCTTATCAATCTGAATTTAGCAGAGCTGCCATACATCACAATATCTTACGCAATACGTGAATAAACCAACGCAAAATATATATATTCCTCATTATTAGAGTTGGTATAATACATAGTGCGCTAATTTACGCAACAAACCTACTAAAGGACATATTTTTTTACAAAAATATTCAATATGACAATGCCATGTTAAATTTGAGTCAAATATGACTCCAAGATGTTTATAACTATCAACATTTTCAATGTTAATGTTGGAAATTCTAATATTAACAGTGATATTTACCTTCGTATGTACTGACTGGAAAATCATAAATTTAAGAGAGTTTTAGAGTTTTCTTGAAATTCAATATTCATTTTCTCCTCAAAATTGACACAGAAATTGTTTATCTTTTTTTGCATTTTTCTTTTATTTTCCTTTTTATTTTAGTCAAAATATTAATTAATTAACTCTTAAAGCAAATTTCAAGAAGTTTCTTGGTTTCAGAGATATCAGGTGGTGCATAAATGAACCATTGGGCATTTAAATTCAAATAAATATTTTTTGTTTATTTTAGTATTTAATTTTTTATTTTAATATATTTATTAATAATAATAATAAAAACAAAAAAAAATTCATTTAATTAAAAAAAAATAATAATAATATGTAATAATTTGGTCATCACAGCCTAACCTATTTCCTACGTATTGTTGGCGCATTTATATATCGATAAGGAACTTAATCTCTATTTCAAGGCTTTATGAAAAGCCGAAGAACATTTCGCGTGTAATGCAATATTGCATATTTCACACCTATAGAAAGTATGAGAATGACACTATTTACATCGTAACCGAGATTCTGCTTTTACGGTATTGTGAGCCCTTTTCGCCAGAAATACGGGCGCATTAGTAGATCTTCGTGGTACTAGAAGTTTCCCGTGTTGAACTAACTCTCGCTCATTTTGATATTTTTAGGCGATTTTCTCACAGCGTACCTGTTCCAGCACCTCGTATATCTTTAAGTAAACGAAGAAGATGTGGCCCTGTAAAAAAATTGTCAAACTAAAATAAAAACACAAATCCGGGAAAGCATTCTATGAATTTCCTCGCAAAGTTCATCACAACGGATTCTCCTAATCCTAACGTCATATCCCGTTCCCTGGTTACGACCCTGGTAAATGTTGAATAAGTAAAAATAACCTGAACTACTTGCAGCCACCATGCCTTATAAACAAAGCGCACAGGTTTATTACAAAGAAACTGTTTACATGGATGTCTCCCAAAGTATGGAACCATCGATTCATCGATTGATATGTTCATCTCAACAGGTGCATATTTTGTGAACATTTCGTTCAAATAATTAATGAACGGACGGATTTTTGCAAATATCGATCGTTTATATCGACGATTTTATGAACATCACAAAAATGTATGTTGCCAAATATATCTTCGAACACATCGGCGCATCCAATTTACCACAATCTCGTTACGAATATCTTCATCCTTAGACCAGTATAGGCGAATGCAATAGGAACCATGTTGTACCCGGATACAATTAACGTAGAAATCGTCGGTATGATTTCGATGTTTATTGTTTTATTTCGTTTTATGTTGCAGCATAATTTTTAGTGTGATTTATCACTAACTCCACAAAAGTGTTTGGGAAAAATAATTTGAAAAATTCAATTTCATTGCTGGTCGCACTGAAGCTTAATGGGTAATTTTTTGTGCCTTCCCATGGCTTATGCTGATAAAAATGACGATAGATGAAGACTATCCTCATCCCCTTGCTGCCATGTTTGAGCGATTCGCGTTTGTTGTAAATTTGCTACAGGTTTTATTTCTTTCAATATCCTCATCATGATGATCAATTTGTAATTCTACTGTTGCCTGAAGTTGATTCTTGCTGAGGCAATTGGGATCGTTAGCATCCTCTTCTCCCGAATATTCATCCGTATCAAAACTATATTGTGGAGGTTATAAAAATATATCACAAGGCACAGGGGTTTCATCGGACATATCTTCCAACTCCTCCAAAATCTCTGCAAGACTTAATGGTTTTTTCCTAAAATGAAAAATGTTTTTGAGTGGTGCATTTTTACACCATCAATAAAAATAGGTGCTAAAAATGATTATCTGCATTTTTATTTTTTATTGTTATTATACAATTATTATAGTATGTTACTGTTAAAATAATCACTTATTTACAAATAACACGATTATTTTTGAACTTACCAATATCTTTTTGTAACAGGGGCCATATTTCACTATCGTCAATCCTTCAATACAAATTCAAGCCACAATAGATAAAATACTACAACTCAAAAATAATTTCACTGTCCTTATATATGTTTTAAAATATAACGGTGGATTATTTATATCACTTATTCCTGGAAAATTTAAGTGTGAATTTTACCATGTAACTTCAGATTACAAATATCATATATAAATACTAAAAAAAGAGTTGGGGTACCAACCTTGGGGTACCCCAGTTTAAATATTACTTAGGCTACTAAAAACTCCATTAATTGGCACGAATTGATACCGATTTGTCAAATAAAAACTTTACGCAATTCAAGCAATAGTGCGCCCATATATAAACGGCCATTTAATGATTGATTGATCATGCCCACAGTTTCGACCAATGCTACTTTTGTACCAACACCACTGCGAAAACCATACTGATGTCCATTAAAAAAATCGTTTTTCATAAGAAAATTATAGTATCTGATATTTAACACTTTCTTAAATAATTTGTCAAAACCAAAAAGGATTGAAATTGATCTATAATTATTGACATCAAGTTTATCATCGCTCTTGAAAATAGGTACAACTTTAGCCAGCCTTAAACATTCTGGATAAATTCGAGTAAATATAACCGAAATAAAAATGTTCGATAAAATTTATACTTTAGTTGATGAATATGTTGCTTAAGTTTTCCAACAGAAACGCTATCAGATCCACAGCTTTTATGATTATCAAGGTCATTAATAAGATTAAAAAATTCCAAAGAAGTATAGTAGGTTCAAGATAAATAGAATTAGTTATTTCTCTAACGGTACTAAACTTATTAAAACCTCTATCACTATTTAGTGATTTCAACAACGAGGGTCTGCATTCAGTAAAATTACTAAGTAAGTTTAAATAATCCTTACTTATGTTTGTATCCTTATTTATTGGAATGTTAATATCACCAACCATTACAGTATCAAATTTGTTTGAACTGTTGAAATTTAATACCACCTCAATGTGATCAAAAAATGTATTTATATCTGAACCTGGTGGGCGATACTCAGCACATATTCTTGTGCTAAGATTATGTAGTCTAACTACAATATATTGAAAATGAAACAAACCACCGTCATTAGAAGGTTTTGCATCCATTTTGATATGATGGTAATCGTTGCAGGTTTTTGGTATGGTAATTTATGATCTTATCCCAATCGTCTTTCCAAGTTATGTGGTGGAATTTTTTTCTGAATTCTTTCTATCTTATAAATGTTTGGATCATAAAACGGACACCAAACCATAACCGCATATGAACCGCAATACCAGAAGTAGCTTGGATTGACTTGGAACTCATTTTGCTAATTTCAGTGTATAGGATACAGGTATTCAAGTAAAACTTAAACCATGCAACAAAATTATTTGACAACCCAACAGGAGTCAAATACTTTGGCAAAGTCAGTATATACACTAGAGTCGCTGCATCGTATGAGTATATCTGCAAATACCGCTATTCGCGGATAAAATCGGATGTATCCGCTTAAAGCCTGGCGGATGCAGATCGGATTATATTTCTTTATCCGCAAACCCGGATATATCCGCAATATTCACTCGAATTTTTCAAATGCATCCGCATCACAAGTGCAAATTATACATGTTAAAACCACTCAATGTATTTGTGTATATTTTAAATGTTAATTGTTCTCAATTTACCGCTTGGTCGTTTTTTGTAATCTTATTCGCAATTATATACCGACAATATAGAAATAAACCGACAAAGAGAAATATAGACAGTTTTGGTTGTATATTATCAAAACCTTTCAAAAACTCCTATATTAATATAGGAGGTTTTCATATTATCATAATTTCCTATAATATATGCATTCGTGTTGGTTTGCACTTGCACTGCTTTGTTAGTGTATTGTAATGTTATATCCCAATAACCAGCTTATTTAATTAGTCAGACCGGCTTATTTAATTAGGTGATTTATTGTTTTTGTGGATGCGAATAAAAGCATTTTGAACGAGTGCGGGGGCGGATAATTTTTTTTTTGCGGTCGTTAATACCAAAAAATGTATCCGCGCAGAGCTCTACTATATACACTACATCAACTTGTTTATGCACATCCATAATGTATGCAGGGTATAATGTTTTTAAAACGAAATTATGAAACAGGGCGGCTTTCGAAGACATTTTATTTACATTTTGATAATAAAATGTCTCTTTTTCTGATGATTTGCATTGATGGCTTTGAATATCCATCTGCGCATTGCATTGCTCCAGCCAGCCGGTTCTAACATGGATGAAGGTTCGGCCCAACAGGGGTTAATAGCTTTTTTTAACCTTCTGGGGCAAAAGCTCTCCCAACTCTTTCGCGGTTATTTTTTAACGATCTACCTTATGCCGCCACCAGCCAAATCAAGGACGCACGAATATAGGTTTGCTTTAAATCCATTTGCGCATTGCATTACTCCAACCAGCCGGTACTGACATGGACGATGGTTCGGCTCATGGATTCTGCACTTCAACAAGGGATCTAGGGAGTTTTGGCATTGAAAAAAGAATTGAGTTACCACGATAATTGATATGTGATCAGAGCCCTTTTTATAAATTGAAACAATATATGATATTTATCGCGCTGTAGAAAACTTTAGGAAGTGATTGGTACCTGCGTGCCTCCGAGATACAAACTATGACAAGATCTGACTGATATTAAAACTTTATTTCAAATAATAATAAATTTGCAACTTTGAAGTTAAGTTAAGTTAATTTAAGAAATTAATTTGAGTTTAAAATTTGCCTCAACCGTAAGAAATAAGAAAATGCATATCTCGTAACGAAAGACTTAATCTTGAGATACCTTGCTATCGACTGTCGTGTTACCTGGTTCATTATTTAATACGCAATTGTATAGAAACATGCAAAGTACTCAATAATTTAAGTCGTGCTAAGACTACACTATAAATTGGAAACTATTTGGCTGCTTACCGAAAAATAAAATAAATACGGAGGAATTATACGGAGGTTCATTATCGGAAATACACTACCGGAATACCATATGAACCACTAACCCTAACCATCATTAGTTTTTGAGAATTCTGGAAGCTTTTATATTTTCCTAAATATTTCACAATTTTGATAGGCTAATTATATCTTTAGTTTTGGAACTATAATATTCAGATCCTTAAACAACAAACTATTTATCACATTAATCTCATTTCGAATTATATAATATGGACTTACTGACAGAAGCATTTGATTAGGCATTGGAGCCCTCGACAGCATATCTGCAATGACTATATATTTTCCTGGTTTATAAATCACAGTTAAATCATATGCACGCATCATAATACGTTGCAACGTAATGGGACCTGGCACAATATCTTCCGAAAGATGTCACAGTCTCTTTCAGATTATAAAAAGGTAGTTTTCATTCCACAAAATCTCATCATTGCTACATAGCAATTGCCTGATTTTGACTTACTTATCAGATAGCGACCTAAATACGAATATGTCTATATACCTATATACGTCCCATTAAAACGGATACCAACTTCAACACCACTTTTGAAAACCCTTTCCAAATTTGCAAAAATTATATAAATTTGAACGGCCCATACAAACTAAATGGAACTTTAGTTGGGAGACCTGTACAACATGAGTAATTAATTGTCAATCTCAATGTGAGATTTTTGTGGTAGTGTACCACGGCCATTAAATAAAACCTATATTTTTTGCTATGTGATTTTACCAAAATATCATCCATCACCGATTCGACCAACTTTTTCTTTCGTCAACTGTATCACTAAAATTCAACTACAAACGACTGGTATCTGATTATTTACAAAAGTTGACAATCTAATTCCCGACTTTCGAACAATTGACAAACCCAATTTATCAAAACTATTTACCGACATTATATTTACCTGAGCACACCCGTTTCAATCTGAGCCTAAACTCCGCAATTGAGATAAAATTTATTACAGTTACAAGGGGTTTAATATAGTATCGTTTTATTGGTTCGATATGGTCGAGCATAAGATGATGGCGAAAAATTTGGTGATCTCTAAACTTAGTATTTAACACAGCCTATAAAGAACGAAAGGCGTAATGATTACACGTAAATTTAATGAAGTCTTTTGTAAAAAAATATCTCACTTTTCAAAAGCTAAGGTCTTTGAAAATGGCTTCTAGATTATAGGCGTTCAAAAGACCATATGCCTCGAACCAAAAAAGCGGAAACAATCAATAACATTGGCAAATTGTTATTTGCGCATAATTTTCCATATAAATATGGAAAATAATAAACTTGGCGCCAAATAATATTGGAACATCAGATAATTTATAATCTTCGTGATTTATTACATAAATAACGATTTATTTAGTTTTTGTTGATAAAATTAATAAGTGATTACTATATATAGGCATATACCTTATTCGTTTCCTAAACATTACTTGCTGTGCATTTGTCTAGATGGCGGTCATAAAAACGAATCATCGCTTGGATAAAACTATTTATTCAACTCTTTGATGTGTTGGCGTAATTTTACAAAAATTTTTCATTTATCTGTTTCCTTCATGTGTTCAGGGGGTCGATTCTCACGATTTGTCGTGAAAATATGACCAAGATAGTCGGTGCGAAAATATTTATCATTTTATTTTAAGAATCGGACAATTTGGTTGTGTGAAAGAAAAACGAAAATGTTTTCACACAATTTTTTCACAGAACCAAAATTAACCAGGTGTGCTTTATGAAAACGATCAAACGATAAAGACAGTACTTCCTCCGGTGGCACGAAGTTGTCTAGTGATTCTTAACTATCTATCACAGTTCAGGTTGAAAAATATGCTTAATATTCACATTAGTGATCTAATTCAAAATAAATTGTCAAAATAGTTTAGTATATATATATATATATATATATATATATATATATATATATATATATATATATATATATATATATATATATATATATATATATATATATTTATATATATATATATATATATATATATATATATATATATATATATATATATATATATATATATATCATATTCTAAAAAATTAATAATTGTTTTATCACTAAACTATTCGTGTTATAGAAGAAAAATGATTTTTAAATAGATTATAATCACTTCATAAATAGATAAAAATTAGACTTAACGGTGGTGTTAAAAAGCGTGCAATTTAGTTTAGATAAAATAGTGTTCAATTTTCCCTTAAACTTCCATGAGTGGCACTTGTTTTACTATTTAAATATTTTTTTAAAAATTCGCACTTTTCAAACTAAGCATATGAAATTAAAGCCGAGTCGAAGCGGACAAAATAAATAAAAAATTCTTAAAAGTAATGGTAATTTTAATTGAAGATTTCGTGAATTTTACAAATCATATAATGAAAATCACTAAACGGTCGATGGTTGAATGATCACTAAAGTAAGATATTTATATATGATAATGACTATATTGGTTATTGGAAATAAGACTCTTGTCACTTTTATGAAAACCACAAAGTTTATCTTTATATTACCGTTATATATAAAAATTGTACAATGAGACAATTATCTGCAGATCATTTAATATCAAAAATTATTTTAGTTAAATTCACAAAAATGTTCGGCGATTTTTTACAATAAATAAAAAATAAACACTTCCGGACATTTTGCCTCAAAATTAGTTTCTTGCACTGTAGGTTTTTTCAAGCGGTTTCAGGATTTCAATCTAATGCATATACTCTGGACAAGATTATATTATACCGAAGTATTGTATGATGTATGATGCGACCTGCGACACAATATATGTGCAAATATTTAAGTGCTTTTAAAATAGACACTTAAAGTTTATATATATATATATATATATATATATATATATATATATATATATATATATATATATATATATATATATATATATATATATATATCATTGGGAATTACTTTCACCATTAAATTTGTTCTATATATCATGTATATATAAATAAATATTTCTCATAAGATGCAATTTTTATAAAAAAATAAAATATGTTGCTTTTATGCTATTTCACGGCATGATACGGCATGTTCCATGAAAAATACTCTAACAAAAACCGAGTTAATATCTATAACTTTTTTTTTCTATATTAATATTTAACAATTTGATTACTCATTGTTCATTGATATACCTGATGATTATAAAGCGTCAAGATATCTATAAAAGTAAATATTATCTGATAAAAAAATGTATATATATTTTGCACTCTATAGATATCATTTAAATTATATTAAAGTTATGTATGGTCGTGTGTGTGTGTATGTCAAAAGGTTAAACTTAGAATATTAAATATTAAATTAGATTATACCATGGTATATATATAATCCACCTACAATAAAAAAAATAATCACTTATTTAAAAATTAAATTATAATAATTTACAATTTGCAGAAAACATATTTTTTTAATGTTCAAAAGTCCCGCCTTTTGTTGTATGTTTCTTATATATATTTATATATAATGAATGTGTTCGCATGTTAACATTTAATAAATTTTATTTTATGTACAGCGAAACCAATTGTCAAAATGTCAAAAAACGAAACAAAATATTATTAAAATTAATTATTAATTTATTAAATGTAATTCTTTTAATATTTTAAATTAATTTATTAATTTTATCTGGGTTCCAAGAAATTTATATATTTCGTGTATATATATAGAGATATATGCTTAATAGATTTAGATTAATTGTTATATATGTAAAATGTGGGTAGCATATATTATGTATGAATGACCATAGTTTCTTCATTTTTCTATAATTTTATATATGCATTTATATATAATCTAAGGTGCCCGAATCGATTCTAATGTTCAAGTACTTTTACTACAACCTGATAAAATGTAAATTCTCTCATTTCATTTTGATATAATGTACGACGCAATGAAATATCCTTGTACAAATTTTCTAAATATAGATTGATACATGTGTAAAGCAATCCATCCTTTTTTATACGCTATTACGTTATGTGTGTGAGAAGAGCTAAAAAAAATATTCAACCAATCAAATTTCGTAAAACATTTGTTGCTAGGAAACAATAAATGGATAACTTTCCCTGGATATATATTATATGTTGTTTCTCACCCGCTGAGCTTTCGATATATATATGTATATATTTATATACATACAAAAACGAGGGTTTATTCAAGACGCATGATTTTAATTTTTTTATGTATCTGTCTTCTCTTATGTATATTGCTGCGTGTTGTATAAGATTTATTGCTTAAAATGGTTGAAGAAGATATAACCATAAATTTTTTTATTTTTTTTAATAAGAAAATTTAATTTATTATAATATTTTTTTAAATTAAATTTATGATCATTTTTCAAAAGCTTATGTTATATTTTGGTCTCTCCTTTATATATATACACATAAAAATAACGCAAGAATTAAGTAGAAACCATCATCATCAACTGTTTTTTTAAGCCCCGCCTTTTTATTAAGTTCTTGTTTTATTCAACTTTTTTTTTTTTGTATTTTTTATTTTTATTTTTTTGTTTCTCTGCTTTTGCTTGAAATCTTAATTTTCAACAATATACCTAGAGATATCGACCGATAGTGTGTGTACCGAGATATAGTGTGTTAGTTTTCAGTGGTTTTTCATTTTATTTGTGCATATATATTCCGGAATTTTGTGAAAATTAATTTTCTATATATATAGTGAGAAAATTAGTGAAAAATTGTAAATATTATATATTATATATAGTGAAAATTGTGTTATTGTGTTGTTGTTAAGTGATGCAATTTACAGAAATGTAAAAAAAAATAAATTTATGTGATTTAATATATAGTGAAAAATATTATATTTTGTGAAAATTATTTTATATATAATATATATTATTATATATATATAAATTTGTGTTACACGCACGGGATTTGGATTTTATTATCGCATTTAAAAGGATTTATATACACTAAAAATTATCGAGTAAGTGATATTGAATATCGATTTTGAAAATATTATGACATATTTTATTGATGAAATTTGATCGATCGCTATACGAGAATCACATGCATATATATATAAATTCCCGATGGACGCAATTTGGTTATGGGAAAAACTGGTAGTTTCTATATATGATTCCCAAAGGATATTCAAATATAATAGACACATACCTTTACCTTTGTAATATATAGAATTCTAGTAAATCTGTCTATTATATATATAGGATATTTAAAATTAAAAATTAACATCATTTGTCATAACTATTTTTTTGACAGTGGAGATATATACCGACGGCGGCATCTGGTAAAACTTCCTAACAATCCGCAAACCAATTTCTTTAGTTTTTGCAACGTAATCCTCAATTAATTTGTTTTAATTTTTCTTTCGTTTTTAACAACACAAAAAAAAAACATTCTCTTTCGACATTGGTCCTTTTTATGTGCGATAAGCGTATAGCTACGGATTCGGGTATATATATATATATATATATATATATATAGCTTAGACAATTTCTTCACCTGTGGTTTAAAAACATAAAATGTGATCAAAATTTTTATTTTTAAATTGTATATAGGATTTTAAGATAAAGTTATAATAATGGCGCCTCTCAAAATGTTGTGGGAGAAAATGCACTAAAGTAAAAAATATTTCTCTTTTACATATTTATTTAAAACTTATACTATTATATATATATATAGCTATATATATTATTATATAAAAACGCGAATTAATGATTGGTTGGGTTTTTTGTTTTAAACTCGAGGCAAAACAAAGAAAAGATTTAACTGAAAATCGCGAAGCGTGAAATTAATTTTTATATAATATAATATATAGTTATAATGAAAAATTGATTAGACACGATGATAAATTTTATATTGTATGCTTATCATAATATAATATAATAGTTTAAAAACTAAAAAAAAAATTTAACACGATAATTTATAAATGTTTTTTTCTATATCCTTGTGTCGATCTTGGTATGTCAAGTATATATGTCCTTATATAGAAACGAGTATTTTGATGGATTGAATTTTCTTATAAATATTTAAGTACGTATATATGTGATTATGACATAAAAATTAAATAATATAACCAAAAACTAGAAAATTATCAGTCAATAATATCATATACATATATGTAAACAAACTTAACCTTTTTTATGTATATATCTAAGCATACATAAGGCGAACAAAACTAACGACGTTTAATCCATCAATTTGTTTAACAGGCTCATAAATTTAACCGCATAAATATTTACATTTCTTATATATGCCTATACAATTTAGATATAGGTATCCCTTCCTTATATGAATATTTATAAAAAAAAACATGTAAGGGGAACATTTTTTTTTAATACAAAATGGCTTCGTACATCCATTTTAATATAAAATTCTTATAAAATCTTTACTTACGTATATTATGCTCGTTTTAAATGAATATATAAAAAATAAATTATTAATTTAATTCTATAATTACGTTTTTTAGGAGAGTATATTCAGTTACCACCGTTACTTCTTGATGAAACACTTTTGGATGAAGTACTACAACTTCCTGCATTTGATTTAGTAACCGATGAGGTAAGAAAATTATCAATATATATATAGAAATATTATTAATTGCCAATGTTTAATAAATTTAGAGTCCAGGTGATAGTCTAATCGAATAATTTTCACCCTTATAATATATATAGAATTGTTTATTGTTATGTAAAGTTTTGTTGAAAACCACTAAACTTTAGCTTTTAGATTACTTAACACGTGTTTTATATTAAATAACGATAACAATTATTATAAAACACCATTTTGTTAATAAAAGTTGCCACCTGTCAAATAAAATTAAAATATTTTTTAAAAATTTTGACTATACTGTCTTATCTATAAACGCCAATTGCAAAATTCCTCTCATCATCAACTAAAGTAAAAAATAACAGTGGCGCTCTAACAATTCTCACATAGGGCGGCCAAAGCGGTAAATATATATAAAATTAAAATTCATTACCAAATTTGATTCTTTATATAAGTTAACCTTAGTCCAACACGATGTTTAAATATCTTTAACTTAAATCTTATAAAATCGATTATCTTTCAAAGTATCGATAAAATAAGCCATTTTTGGGTTTTGTAATTTAAATTAAATTATTTAAAATAACAAACCGCCGTCATATATAGTTCATATATAATAACCGCCGTCATATATAGTTTAGAAAATCAATTGTTTTCTAAAATCTAAAGAATAAATTTGACATGATTTTATGCCGTTTTATGTTTGACTATCTTGATATTTCGGTACCGACCGTTTTGGTATCAAGGATTAATTTCAAAATCAAAAAATAAAATAAATTTTCAAGAACAATAACATTTGTGTAGATATAGAATATTTATTCAAAAAATTTTAAATTAGTCAACCAAGTGACTGAAAGCCAATAAATTTTTTAAAAGTATGAAATATAAGTTAGAAGCTTCCACAAATGTATTATACATATTTATGTTGGAAAGCATTTCGCAAAAATTTAATTACTGACAAATTAATCAGTAGTAGTTTAAGCTGTACTTGACTTCATTGTTCAATAGTTGACTTTTGAAAGGTCCAAATTTAAAAAAATATATAAACATAACTTTTCGTTAAAAGTTTTTTTGAAAATCATCGGACGGCAAGTGGCATACCGCCGCACAAAAAACTTAGGGCCAGATTTATAAACCAAACTACAATTTTAGCTGTAGTTATTGTTTTCCAAGAACAACTATTTTTGATTTATTTTTTTGCCGTATTTATAGTCATTACTAAAACCATTGTTTTAGCATGGTTTTTATTTTACTCTTATATTTTTTTTACTGCCATAGGTAGTGCTAATACACATTTCAAAATGAGCCGGTTAGACGATAATCAAAAAATAATTTTAATTCAAAATATTAAATATATATATATATATATATATATATATATATATATATATATATATAAATATATAAATATATAAATATATATATATATATATATATATATATATATATATATATATATATATATATATATCGACGTTGTCTCCTCCTGGCGATTTTATAGGTATAATATAGCAACCATCTACACAGCCAATACAACGAGGAATTTTTTTTAAATTATAGAAATGTTGTACTGCTTTTTTCCGTTCGTCGGTCGTTGCAGGCATTCTAACAAACTTCTTACCTAATTTGTGTAGCATACAGTTGATTGGCTCGTGCCAATTAAGACGCCAGAAACTATCTGGAAACAACCAGTCGCATAATAATGCAGAGCAATCATAATTTTTTGCTTTACCATCGAAGGTAAACCTCTATTGTCAACATACTTTAGGTCTTTTTCAACTATAATGTTTTCAAATAATTCAGGGCTAATTTTGGAAATCGGAACCCTTCTGTATAATGTTCTTCTGCTTAGTTATTTTCTAATAAATATTCAGAATCGTCTGAGGATTTTTAAAATTTATGATTTCTTTTGTTTATGGAATTTGAATTTTGAAGATCAGAATATCAGAATTTGGACAACCGGAATACACGGTGGAACGATACTGAATATTTTTTATACCATATAACGATAAAATACAAAAAAATCCTGATTTTTTAAAATTATAATTTCCACTACTGGATTTTAGCACCCAAGCTTTCGTTACGCTCCCATTAACGATGTAAAAAATGTTGAATTATTTTAAATAAAATTAACATTATATTCCTGACTAAACTATAGCCTATTGCTGTAGCTAAGTTGTTCCTGACATTTCATATTTTAATTGATGACTGCAAAATCGTCAAATTTTGAAAAACTTAACTGTTAGTCACAAAATTTAAATGTCACCTCGAACAGATAATTTTTTAGATAAAAATTTGTTATAGGCACATATAGCAACAAAAAAATTGTCCTTATATAAGCATATATGAGTATCAAATGATTAAATAAACTATCCGGATATCCGGATAAATTACAAATTTCGATTGAAATTATTTTAGGACCATAAAATAAATAATCCAGTGTGGTTTCTTTTAAAATTCTATGTTAAGGAAAGAAGGGCATCAAATGCTTCAAAAAAAGATTTCTTTCGTTCTTTTCTTGTAGTTACTCTAAAATTCTTCATCTTGCAGTTGTTTATGCTTGCTCAATTAATCCAGTGGAGAATATACATTTCAATGAATTTAGGCTTCTTCACATTCACAATTTTCAACCATTTCTTATGTATTTAAATATATTTTTTCCATTACTTTTCTTTTAAAAGTAATCACTATTAGTTCGAGGGATGTTTACCTTTTTTAAAGTAGCTATAATAGTAGCAATATTTTTAATTGCAATAAAAATGTAAAAATTTGTACAGCTTCATCTGTTTAAAATTAAGCACAAATTTTACTTAATTCCATTACGACTATATTTCTATATAGAGGGCAGGACAAACAACCCATCTTTTAAAAGGAGTTCAGCAGAAACCTTCTGCATTCCTTTTTCATCTAAAATTGTATTAAAGCAGTCTTAAATTTTTAGAAAATGCTTTACCATTTAAAATATTGAGTTTCACCTTATTTTTATATCTAGCAATAATTTCAACAGTTACCTTCCATGTTTTGTAATATATATGGCCTTGAAAGTTGTGCTATTTACGGAAGTTATTGTGAACAGTTTGATAATTAACAAAATGTTTAAATTCTAATCTTTTTTTTAAAGCTTTCAAAAGCTAACAAAATTTGCATTTATGCCGAAGTAACGTTTTCAGTCGGTTGATTGAAGTGGTTTTTTTGTAATACTTATTGAAAAATTCTAAAAGAATTTTATTCAATAAAATTCCAAAATCGATATAAACGAAAAAAAATGTTGAAAAAATTCCCTTCACGTATGCGGATCACGTATGCGGATGAAAAGTATAAAAATCATCCGAAAACTAACCAATCAAATCAACACATCTAAATCATGTGACTCGTTTCACCAATCAAATGACATGTTGGTGGAAAAAAATGATTTCTATCTCTGTTTTTACTTTGTTTTTATACTGTTACGCAATATTTTATCCGCAAATGTGTGGTTTGATTGGTGAAGCGAGTCACGTGGTTTAGATGTGTTGATTTGATTGGTTACATTACGCATACGTGGTAAACAAATTTAGATTTTTATGCTATACCGAGGTTTTGTTTTATCTTTAATAATTCCCCTGGTAGCTATAATAATTATTTATAAACAGACGGTCTAACGTAACTGCGGTATAATTGTATATATTAGACAATAAAACAGTTTCAAAAATATAATGCAAAATATATTTAGAATTTCTCTAATTATATATATAGTATAATCGTCTAATGCAATTTTTACAGGTTAATGATTGCTAAAAATTATTCTCACAAAATAATAATTTAAATAATTTATTGGCAATTTATAATATTTTCCTACTTTCTATATATAGCAAATTAGTTAAATTATATAATTACTAAAATTTATATATATAATTTTTAATTTATTTCGAAATTATTTAGAAGGACGAAGAAATTATTGTTGACACTAAAACTCTATCACCGCCATTATTATCAAGTGAACAAAGTGAAAAAGAATCAACGGGCAGTAACAGTGGCGATTTATTAGAACCTCCACAAAAGGAGGATACAAGTATTGAAAATCCTGAACCGCTTAATGATAGTGACACTGGTGGTTTAGTTAATTTACTTTGCGATATGATGATCCAACCATCGGCGGCCGCCTTTCAACATCCAAGGGCACCTCCAAATTATGGACATGGGATGAATTCATTTCGTCAATCATCTTATCATCATCAGGTTCGTGTATACAATTTTTTTTTTTTTTGATTAAATATTATTTTATTGATTTCCTGAATATATACGATAAACACCCGGGATACACTTTCTGACAAAATTATAATTGACGGCATATGATTGATTCTCGCATATATGTATATACATACATACATAAATATAAAAAGAAATGTATTCGATCAAACCTTTTCTACACATAAAAATGTTTCGTGTAATTTATTTTAAGATTATGATCATGTATATAAAAAAAAAATACCAACTTTTAGAGATACACTCTCGGACAAGATAAACAATTAGTCATTTCGATTATATTTTACCTGGTAAATTAATACCACATGTAACCATAGAAAACCAGAAAAACTTACCTGGAATATTGTTATTTTTAGAGTTCTACTTTTATATACTTTAAAAAGGACACTAGAATTTTGTTATTTTAAAAAAAAATTATGTTTCAAGTGAAATGGACAAGTGCTTTTTCTCAAAACACTTGAGTTGATTGCTTATATTTTTTTTTTATTTTTTTGAAAGATAGATTGATTGAGAAACATATATTTTCACATACATATTTTAAAAAATTATTTAAAAATGTATATTTTAGGTGTGGATTGAGTTTTATTTATTTTTACGATTACAGGTAGCTTAACCAATTATAGAAGGTTTACCATGTAAATTAAAACAATGTGTAAAAAGGATTATCTTTTTATGGTAGTAGAAATATTTTATAATTTATGATTGTAAAAATTTTGCACGGATGTTAGACAAAAAAATTAAAGCGGAAAGTGAATATTAAAAAAAAAAAAAAAATGAAATTCTAAATTAAAAATACCAAGAATATTAATTTTTTTGCGTCCTATCTTTCTGTTATAATTTAATTAGCCAATTAAAGCATTTACCTAGTAATTTTTTTGTAATTTTCATTTTTAGAGTTTAATTAAATTTTATGATCATGTTTTAATTAAATTTTATATTATTATACTCGTTTTATATACGCAAATATGGTAGTTGGTACATTCTTTTTTTGTTTTATCAATTTGTTGTTATATTTGACAAATTACAAAGTTTTTATATGCCTTCTTCATTGAGTAAAAATTATGATACACATTGTAAACAATTTCTTGACCTATACGCGACGGATGGTGGTACTATAATATTTTTTAGTTTTATTATATTTTAAATGATGATAGTTGCTTTTTTTTTATTGTTATTTTTTTTTTTATTGTGGACACGCGATTGCATAAATATTAAATGATATGCGTATAAGTTTATATATATATATATATATATATATATATATATATATATATATCCGGAACTATAATTAAGCTTTGTTATATTAATTAAACAATCTCTAAAACGTTGCAAACTTTACACCGATCCAAAATATAATAAAATACTTCTAATAGCGCAGAGTCTTTTAAATAGCACATTCTATAGTAATTAAAAATGAATCAAACATTTTCATTATTTCCATTAAATTATTTATCTTGATCCCTTTCTAAATGGAACTTTTCATCTATTTCCCTGGTTAGTTTGATTTCTGGTAGAAATTATTCGTAGTTGATATACAGCTATAGCAAAATTAGTAACCATTTTTTTGTTAGCAAAGTATAGAGACACGTTAAAAAAACTACTTTGTAAGCTTCGGTAAGCGAATTATCATTATAGATAATTGGATGCATCTATTGAATTTAATCTGAAAACATTTATTGAATAATTACCAATTTTACGCTTGGATATCGAAAGCACTAAACCGAATTTAAAAAAAAAAGTAACCTAAAGTTTTTTTAAGTGGTAACATTGTGATTAAACGGAAAGTTATTTTTTTTTTTTTTTTTTTTTGTTTCTGAACTCTGCAATCTGTTCTGAGGCCGAAGCTCTCCCAACTCTTTCGCAGTTAATTTTTAACGTCCTACCTTACGCCGTCACCAGCCAAATTGAGGACGCACGAATACAGGTTCGATTTTAAATCCATCTGCACATTGCATTGCTCCAGCCAGCCTGTACTGACATGGACGATGGTTCGGCCCATGGATTCTGCACTCCAACAGGGGGTCAACGGAAAGTTGAGCTTAACAGCTAGTTCGATTTTTAATTAAGTGGATTCAATATTATCTTAGGAAGCTTTACACAAGGTTAAATTATAACACTTTACCATTGTCGAATCAATTATTGCTTATTATTGTGGATACGAAGAACCACGATTTCATTATAACAGGTGGGCCATTTAAAGGTTTAAATTTAAAAATGCAATAAAACAAAAACGGTTTGAAATTTTGCCAAATTTATTTTTTTTTTGTTGTGAAGTACAATTGTTCCGGCTAGAGATGGAATATTATTTCATTCATATGGCTACCGCGGCTAGCCTCACAGTATACCCCATTCGATCGGACCAATTTTCGAGCACTTTTTCGAGGGTATGGGGTCGTATCTCGGCGGTGGCATCACAAATGTTGGCCTTCAAATGCTTAATTGTCTCTGGTTTGTCGGCATAACACTTGTCTTTAACGGTGTCCCACAGAAAATGGTCCAATGGTGTTAAATCGCAGCTTCTTGCCAGCCAATTGACATCACCATTTCGGAGATGTGTGGCAAGTTGCACCATCCTGCGGTGAAACCATACATCGTTCATATCAATACCATGAAAAACGGGCGCAAAAAAATCGGTTATCATGGTGGTGCGATAGGTGTCTCCATTGACCGTAATAGTTGCGCCGTCCTCATTTTCAAAGAAATATGGGCCAATGATGCCTTCGCTCCACAAGCCGCACCAAACAGTAACTCGCAATGGGTGCATTGGCTTCTGTCAAATACGGCAATTTTGCTTATTAATGTACCCACTAAAATGAAAATGAGCTTCATCCGAAAAGATGATTTTTTTGGCAAAATCGACTTCATCGTGCAGTTTCTCGTTAGCCCATCTAGCGAAGTGAAAACGAAGGGGTCATACCGAGATCTTTTCGCAAAATTCGACGTAAATTGGTGCGTGAAATATTCAATTCTTGAGAACGATGTCGAGTTGATGTTGATGGATTCTCACGCACACTCTCAGCCACAGCTTCAATATTTTCGAGTGTACGCACTGCACGAGCAGGCTCACGTCTTGGCGCATCAACAATTAAACCAGTTTTACGAACTTTAACAATAAACTTGCGTATATCGAGCACTGTTGGTCCTTCTCTGCGACTAAATGTTGCACGACATTTTCGTGCAATTTTCAACCAATTGTCTTTGTTTTGGGAATAGATTTCCAATAAATCTCAACGTTGCTCAAGCGTAAATCGATTCGTTTCGTTAAGTGGAGATAATATACTGAATTTTGTGACAGAATAGAATGACATAAGTATTGCCAGATTCGAAATAACCGGAAAATTCAAATTTAAACCGATAGATGGCCCACTCTTTACAAATATTTTAAATGAGCCAATAATATGTGCAGAACTCACGAAAGAATAAACTTATTGGTTTTTTTAGTCGATGCATTATCGATGTGTACTAGTGAAATGCAGCATACCGCAAAAAATGTATATCCTGCTTGGAAACGGTTATAATTTTGGGAAAAGCAGAGAAAAATGTTCGAAAAAATTGCTTTGTAATTCTATTACTTGAGCCATATTCATTTGGTTTTGTATTATTCAATCATCTTCAGAATCCTCGGAATGGTCACTACTAACTTCAGTTAAGTTTTCCGGATTAAGGGCTGCATGAATAATTTCCTCATCTGTCATTGTAGCAAACACTGGGTGCACAATCATCACGCATCTAAACCAGTTGGTGACATCTTCACTATTGCAGCTTTCGCTCATAATCCCAACTATGTCGTTTATTAATGGTTGTTCATCTGCTGTCGTATCGATTGAATGCTCTTCTGCCTCCATGTTCAGTTCTGGCCATATATTATTCCAGCTGTCAACGGTATTTTCAATACCGTTGATGGAACCGAATTCCAAGCTTGGAAAATACACCACATAAAATCTTTAATATAATATGCTTTTTCCAATTCTATGATGCTTTTGCTGGTATCCATATTCATGATCTTACGCATCATTTCCCTGCGATAATGAGCTTTTAAGCTTCTAATCACACCCTAATCCATGGCTCTATTAAAGATGTACAATTTGGTGGGAGGTACATGATATGTACGTTATCTTTTTTGAACCTATTTGGGTCAGGGTGCGCAGGACAATTGTCTAATAATAAAATTATTTTGCAATTTTTGGCAAGACCAGATTTTTCACAATGAACTTGCACTTATTGTACAAAATGATTCTCAAACCAGTCAATCATATCTTGCGTAATCGAAGCTCTTTTATTAAATTTATATGCAACTGGCATATTTCGATCACCCTTTAGTGCACGAGCTTTAGCACTTTTCCCGATAACTAATAGTTTACACTTATGGGTACCGGCAGCATCTGCACATACCAGAGCTGGTAATCTTTCTTTTGAAGACTTCATACCAGATGCTCCAACCTCATCAGATGATACTAAAGTCTTTTGTGGGAGACATTTCCAAAAAATTTCGGTTTCGTCCGCGTAATATACTTGTTCAGCCGAAATATTTTCTTCCTCTAATAGTTTTGCAACAACCCTGATGATTACAATCCGATGTAAACTTCAACTTTGTCAAGTGTTGAATTTTCAGCTGTTCGAAGCGTTTTTCTCTCAGACATTCCTTTGACGGTCATACTTTCGGAGAAAAATTTAAAAATTATTTCTTTGTTTTTCTTTAAATCATATATAGTTGAATATATAGTTTGTCCTTTATACATAAAACATTTCGAGCTCGTCTGGTATTATTAGTTGGCGCCATTTTGAACTCAATAAGTAATATGTAAATAAAATTTTTAAATTATGCCCATATTCACAATCCAGGTAAAACATACATGGAATCTACGTTAATATGTACTTACATACATACTTTTTAAATTAAACCGCCAAAAATGTATTTAATTAAATTAATATGTAATAACACTACTATGCAATTAATCTCTAAAACATGCACACTCAACACCACTTTATTTGGGGACTCACCTTTTTCTATAAACATAACACATAAACCAAAGCAAAACACAAAAGGAGAATATAAAAAAATTCAGAAAATATAAAATTTTTACGCATAACGGGAAATATTCCATTTTTACGGATAATAGACGTTTCTCCGGATAAAAGATATTAATTTAAAAGTGAAATAATTCCGGATGTTAGAGATTCCGGTTGATTGGATTACGGATAAAAGAGGTTCAACGGTATATATATATATATATATATATATATATATATATATATATATATATATATATATATATATATATATATATATATATATATATAATTCATATTCCGGGATTACAAGATATCAAACCCGAAATTCCGAGATTAAGAAAATCGTTCGAGATTGCAAACCCTAACATATTCTGCCTCGGTATTGTGTAATGTATGCCTCATTCGTTCGAAAGTTTTATATACAGTCCTTACCAAAATTATTAGTGGATCGCAAAAATTTTATCCAAAACATAAAAAAATAAAAAAAAAAGGTTTCAGAATATTTTTAGAACTCTAAAGGTATAAACAGAACCAGAGCGTCAACGACGAGCGTCAACGAATATATATTTCGCCAGCGATATCGCTGTAGTAAACATAACTAACAAAAGCGTCAGCGTATCGCGATATAAAAATAACAAGAAAAATTTTAAAACATGGCTGCTGTATTATGCTTCTTTATTAAAAAAGCACTTTAAAAAATAAAAAACAGTTGGCAACATTGTTTCGCCGGCGATAAAATTAGAAATAGACTCTAAATTTATTTCAACGAAAAAATCGTCGTCGCTACCGTCGATGTTTCTGTTAGCATAGTATGCTTTTAGTGTATTTTATTTTGACAGGCGTCGACGCTCGTCGTTGTCGCTCTGGTTCTGTTTATACCTTAAAGGGCTTTGATTGGCAAGTGTGTGCAAATTAACGTCATAAAATTAAAGACATTTGTTTTTCCGTATATTCTTCTTCGTATAACAGTCATCTGACTTTTTTTTTGTCTTTTTGAGTATTATTTATGTCATTTTGAAATTGTTTTATTTTTTGCCTAAGAGTTACGTTTTAGGAATTGTACTATTGTTTTATCTTCTTTTGCGCATTGTCCATTCATTTGTTAAGCTACATGTACATTTACGCTACTCTCAGTTGTTGATTTTTTGATTCAATAAGGGTACGAATTTCAATGGTAATTGTATTTCTGTGCTAACCCTGTTATAGACATTCCGGCAGAATAGTCCCCTAAAATTGCGGCTCTTATTTCCAAAAATAATTATTTTGGTTTACTAAATTGTTTAATCATTTTTAATAACAAATAACTCGTTTTTCTATTTAAGTTAAATTTTGGGCGAAGACTTTAAATTAACTCGTGATTTGTTGAATTTTTGCGATGCTCAAGTAATTTCAGTAAAGACTGTATGTAATTTATATTTCTCTTTTTTGCTATATTTTTTCAACGGTTACAAAGGCGCAAGAAAAGTCAGTGTTTTGCAGTACTATTTCGAATATCTTACCAATCTGATATCAAGAAAAAAATTGAGCTACTAAATTACCTGAATGAGTATTTTGCTCGTGTTGATAATTTGGAAAGTTTTCTAATTGGCAGTAACATAATAACCGAAAATGACGTTTCTTTGCATGAACTGTGGTCATCCAACATCTTTAGCACTTAATGCTTCCACGGCTAGCTTTATATATATATATATATATATATATATATATATATATATATATATATATATATATATATATATATATACATATATATATATATATATATATATATATATATATATATATATATATATATATATATATATATATATATATATATATATATATATATACACTGCGCCAAAAAAAATACGCAACACCAAAATTTTTTGACAAAATATTTCATTTTTAACAAGTTATTTCTTAATGAAATATTGGATATAAAAAATATTTTTGGTGGTAACATGAAAAAAATTTTGACTTCTTTCTGATGGTGTTATTCAGTTTAATTTGTTTTGTTTTTTTATTGTCTTTTTGAATAAAATGAAAATAGTTTAATCAAGAAAAAAAAATTACTAAGTTTGAGACCGGCAACGATCTTTCCTACTGATTCGTTTAAAAAGCCGAGTTAACCAAGATGCAGGGAATTTAAAACAATTTAAATTATGCCCTTGAAAATTTTTTAATTAATTAATTCCTTGTTAAGTTATTCTAGTTTTTGCAAAAACGATATAAACAAATTGACACTTTGGGGAAATGTTAATGGTATAAAATCAAGAAAAAATTAAGTTTTAAATGAAAAGTGCAAATGGTTTAAAATTGTATTTCGCAATTTAACCCTTTTAAATTTTTGTCAAAAGTCACTTAAACAACTTAAATTTTTAATAACGAGTGTTACCACCTCTAGCTCGCATTACTTCATAGCTTCGCTGTGGCCTAGTTAAAACATTTCGTATTTCAACCAACGTGATTTGATGCCATTCCTCTTGAAGTGCATTTCTAAGTTCTTGCATACTTGCTGGTTGTCTTGGCCGCTTTCTTAAACGCCGTTCTAGCATATCCCAGACGTGCTCTATTGGATTTAGATCTGGACTTCGCGGAGGATGGTTTTGTTAACCTAATGTTATGCTGTTGCAGAAATTGTCTTGTATGTAAGGCTGTATGTGGCCGAGCATTATCTTGCATAAAAATAAATCTGCGACCAATTTGTTCTTTTAAGGGAAGAACATGAAGCCTTAAAATCGTTTCTACATATCGCTTTGACGTTAGCACAGGGTATGGTATTATCACCAAATTATATTTAAAATCCCAAGAGATTCCCGCCCAAACCATCAATGAGCTTCCATTAAATGCTACGACCGGCATTACGCAATCCAAATTTAACCGTTCTCCCGGTGCGCGCCAAACTCTACAACGGCGGTCTGATGAGTTTATATTGAAACGTGACTCATCTGAAAACAAAACGTTGCGCCATTACCTTTGAGTCCAATTTCTATACATCAATGTATAGTTTCTTCATAGTCTTCTATGAGTTTCGGTAAGGTATGGTACCCAAATAGGTCGACGTGAACTTAAACGGTAATCTTTCAACCGATTTATTACCGTTTGTTTTGAAATCTGGTTGTTAAATGTGCGATAGCGCGATCTTTTCTCGGTGAAGTTTTTTTTTTCGCCCAGATCCTTCACGACGCTTAACACTGTTGGTGTTTAAAAATCGATGCCACGTACGACTGACAACCGAAACGTTCAAATTTAAAATCCGCCCAATTTCACGAAAACTTTCTCCTGATTGAACTAGCGTTATGATTTTGGTAGCACGAACGAGTGATTCTTCCTTTCGATCCATCTTGACGTTTAGAATAACTTATTTTAGAATTAATTTTGTTTTCAATAAAGTTAACACTAGGTTGTTAAAATCCGTTCAAAGAGATCTTAGTTTGCACAATAAAAAACATTAAATAATTTTACTTTGTTATCAGGTTTTTGCTAAAACTGCAATAACTTAACAAGGAGTTAACGTACAAAAATTTTCAAGAGCATATTTAAAATTATTTTAAATTCCCTGCTACTTGGTTAACTCGGCCTTTCAAACGAATCAGTAAGAAAGATCGTTGCCGGTTTCAAACTTAACAATTTTTTTTTTCTTGATTAGACTATTTTTATTTTATTAAAAAAAACAAAACAAATTAAACTGAATAGCACCATCAGAAAGAAGACAAAATTTTCTTCATGTTACCACCAAAAATTTTTTTTATATCCAATATTTGTCAAAAAAATTTGGTGTTGCGTTTTTTTTGAGCGCAGTGTATATATATATATATATATATATATATATATATATATATATATATATATATATATATATATATATATATATTTATAATTTGAAATTTCTTCTAAAATATATTTCCGAATTGATGTTAATTAATAAAATATATTATATTTAAAAACCTCTAGAAACCTCTCAAATTATCACGGTCAATTGCTATGATAATTTTTGACAAATATCAAAACTTTCTACGACACAAGCTTTTTTTTTTTTATTTTTTTTTATTTATTAATCTTTTTTTTGTTTAGCAATATTATTTACAATATTAATATTAAAGACTTAGAAAAAACTTATATGTAATAACAATATTTAATTAACAATTTGGCACAAATTACAGAGGCAAATGTTGGCACTCATTGCTTACAATTTAGTTTAAAAAAAAAATATGTATTTAGTATTATCATTTAATTCCTTATACCTCTAGGAAACCTTCTAATTATTTGGATACCAAAATGATGCAAAAATTATCTTTCCTTTCTTAATTAAATTAAAATAAATTAACAAAAAAAAGACAAAAACTTAAAACTAGAAAAGACAGATTAATATAACTACCCGGTTATTTATAATGATAAAAAAAACATTAAAAATTTTCTTTTTATTTAAATTTTAATTAGACTGTTTATTATGGCTAACAAGGCCACCAATATTTATTTTTAATTTTTGGAAAATTTTTGGAAATATCATAATTAGTTTTCGGCGTGACCTGTTTCAAAGTTAAAAGAATTAATTCTTCTAATTTTAGTAAATAAGCGTCAATTTCATTTTTAGTTAAATTTCTATCATTTGGAATTAAAGTTTGTACATAGTTTTGTTTAAGCAAAATTTTAAAATTTATAATCAGTTTAGTTTCGAAAATATTCCAGTCTATTTTATGCAATTTAGCGCCATGATTTGCCTCAGACTCAGGTTGGTCATTATTCAAAATATTAATTAAAAAATCATCGATAATATTAGAAGATACCTGAACCTGGATTGCTCGATGGTCACTATCATATCTCAAAGTTTTAAGAATGTTTGATGAAGTAGGGAATCGATGAATGCAATGTCTAAAAACGATACCGCTGGGATATATGTTGGTTTATCTGGACATAATACAGAAATCTTATATAAGGAATCAAATTGGCCTAACCATTTTGCTAGTTTTACACCTCGCGTGTTTTCGACAGTATTTTTCCACAATTTACTTTTGGCATTGATGTCGCCCGCAAGAACAAAATAATTACTGGGATTTTGCAAATTTAACATGTTGAACATTTTGTCCCAATCCTTTATAAATGTTTCGTTGGTACTATATACGCCGCATAAAGGGATCCTACTATTAGTCTGTCATTTTGATTATTTAATTTTATTTCTATTAGGGAAGCCTCTATACTAGTAAAATTTTGATTTATGCCATTAATGTTTGAATAACGAATTTCTTTTTTTATGATAATATCTGTACCACCGCCAGCTTTTCCAGTGGAACGGTCATTTCAAATAATATCGTAGTTGTCTATGTGATAATTATGTTTTAAATTCTACGACACAAGCCAAATTCATGGCGTAGCACACTCGGATATATATTATATATATTATATATATATATATATATATATATATATATATATATATATATATATATATAATATATGTATATATATATAATATATATATATATATATATATATATATATATATATATATATATATATATATATATAATATATGTATATATATATAATATATATATATATATATATATATATATATATATATATATATATATATATATATATATATATATATGTATATGTATATATAATATATGTATATATATAATATATATATATATATATATATATATATATATATATATATATATATATATATATATATATAATAAAACATTTAAAATTTACTACTTAGTTTTGTAATAGTACCATTCAAAAACCTTATAAAAATTAGAACTTTTTCGTTGCTATATGACAATTTTAATAAATTATGCACACAATTATAAACTCAATTTTGTCTTCATAGTTTTTATATCTAACCAGAAATGAATTTAACAACATGACGCGGGGAAACATTTCAATCAATTATTAATATTATTATACTTTTCGGACAACGTAATAAAAAATTGGGAATGTAGGAAAACATTTTTCAAATTAATGTCAAAAATTTGTATTCACAAATATTTATCATCGGTTTCGGACACAGTCTAATCATTTTATCGTGTTGGAGAATTAAAAATTATAGTGATAATTTATTTTGGACCTTGAGATTAGCACATTTCAGAAAAAATTTGGTTTTTATTAGCGATCTACTACTAAATAGAGTTGAGGGCTCATTAGCTAAAGTTATAAAAGAAAACTCGACTATGTCTAGTAATTTTCCAGTATATTGTTTATAAATTTTCAAAATTGAAATGCAAATTTGATGCAGTCGAAAACTTGTAACCTCATCAGAGATGAGTTATTTCTGTAATTGGTCCTTTACGTATAACTGACTTTAAAAGTCAGAGGACATCGTAATGCATATAAAGAAATCTTGTTAAAATTAAATTTTTTTCAAAAACTCTCAGCTCACTATCAATTACTCTATTTAAGATTTTTTATAAAGTAATTTCAGTAGACGTGAATCACCTTACTTTTAGGCCCTTATTATATGAACACGAGTAAAACATTAATTCTCAAATTTATATTGTCGTTTGCATTCTATGAACGACGAAAAACCCGATGATTAATCGGGCGATTTTTTTCTATCTTCTATAGCGCTCAAGCGGTTCATTTGTTTCAAATATTTGATTGAAAATCAATTGTCGAAATTTTATCATTTATGATCTCATAATCACAGTTTAAAAAATTGCGATGTCGCTGACTGAATTCCTTTAGTATTTTACATGTTATAAACATTTGAGGCGGATGATATCTATCAATCACATTTAGTGACCGGTGGACAAATTTAAATTACTTATATGATCAAATCCAGTAGACGATGATTATAATTATAAACATTATAATATTGATAAGGACCTGTGAGATGCATTACTTGTAATAAGCTTTGTCTTGTTTTGTCCGATTGACCTTTAGGTAATGCATTGCTACAGTTAACAGACTCCCAAGAAATATTTGTTAAATTAAAATCAACTTTATCTGAGAAGAGATTAAGATTTCTGTCAAATTTGCAAATCATAAACACTATATTTAAGTTTTGACATTAGACAGTTTTGATAATAGATTAATAAATCAATCATCTAAAAGTAGAAGAAAAAAAATTCATAAAAATAAACTTAATGATGCCTATACAAAAACCAATTCAACAGCGTTATTATCCAATTCGAAGTTTGTTTATTGTATCACTAGATGAGATTTTTATGATTTTCGAACTAGCCACTTTCCGAACTATAGCACACTACTGTTTTGTACTCAAACTTCCAGGTTACCTGTTTTAACTGCCTGGCTTGTGAAAGTAGTTTTAAGTTTAGATTAGATAGATGATTAGTAATAAAGCAATTAGATTTGTCACTGTGCTTATTGAAACCTAGGTCAGTGATGAATTTGAGTGAAGTTCATTTTTTGTTATTTACCGACCACTCGTTCAGGCTATGACAAATCGTTTCACCTAACTCTTTCTTGTCAGTCATGAATTCGAAATTTAAAATTTTTTTCAAAACAGCAACCTACCAATATATTAGTGAAGTTCGAAATTTGATCGCAAGATGAATTTAAGCATGAGTAAAAAGTCAACCTCAATTTAATATATTGTTTCCCTTGTCGCTTTTACAAAATAATATCGCCGTACATAATATGGAGTAACATCAAAACATATGGTACTTTTCCACAGCATTTGTAGCATAAAAACCTCTCTTTTGCAAATAGCATGTACGTGATAATTCTTACATAAAGTTTTATCAAATATTAATCCTTAGTTATTTACATTTGAAGACCATTAATATGTATTTTGGGAAAATTATGGTGAGAACGATAAGTAAATAATATTATGCACTGAGCATTCTCACTATTGACTTCAAGTCTAACAAACCACTTAAAATGATATCTGAATTAATTTTTGCCATACTGTCTGAAATTTTCTTTGGAATGCGAAAATTATAAGATTGCAAATCGTCCGCAAACAGATGATATTTGCAATGTGAAATAACCATATAGGAAGGTCATTTATATACATCATAAATATAAACGACCGACTCTTTGAGGACCCTACAGTAAGTATTGCAAATGGTCAAAATACCTAAGTCTATAGCTACATCCGGAATACTATCTAGCGTTTTCTATTTATTTATTTATTTAAAAAAAGATGCAATATTAAATATTACAAAAAATTATAGAACATTTAATTTAAAATTTAAATACCTCAATTTCAACGAATTTCTTGACTTTTTAAAATCAAAAATATTATAAACAGAATTAAAAAGTCGCGACATTTTCAAGACTGGATCAGAAAGAGCGAAGTTAGTAGAAACTAGGGTTTCTCAATTTCCGTAAATTTAAAATCCCGGAATTCTCGGTAAAAAATTATTTCATCCCGGGATAACCGGAGAAATCCAATTAATGTTATCCCGTTAATGTTTTACAGTTGAGAAATCAACTGTAAAACATTAACATTAATAAAATTAAAAATTTCAAGACAGTTATCCTAAATTGTTCCATTGGAAATGTAAATAGCAACCATTATAATAGATTGGCAACCTTAATCCGTATAGCAATAACAGCAAAAACTAGATGGCATCTACACAGAACGAAAAAGGGTGTTGTTATTAACTGAAAAGCTAGCTAAAACTAACAAAAAAAATAGTAAGAACTCAGTTTACTATGCGTTTTGTGTAAATATAATAATTTTTGCATTGTAAATTTAACAATCAGCTAAGCAAAATTGTTTTACAAATAATTGATAAAATTAGCATACATGATTTGTAAATTCAACTAATTTGAAAGTTAAGTTTATAAAGCGCAAAGTAATATTAACTTATGTATTTTACGTATACGATATTAAAATTTACAAAGCAATGTAGTACAACTAACTTTATTTTTAGTTAATTTATGTAAACAATATTTGTAAAATTAACGTTATTTTATATACTAGAACTTACTATATTTGAAAGTAAAAAGCACATAGCAATAAAGTTAAATTAACGGATCTTGAAATAGTAGAATTAAGTATATTTCTAAGTAAATATTTTCATTGGGAATTATATATATATATATATATATATATATATATATATATATATATATATATATATATAATATATATATATATATATATATATATATATATATATATATATATATATATATATATAACTAAATAAATACTGTATGTTACTTTTTTTAATTCACGTTGATATAATTAATTAAATCACCAACTTCATACATATAAATTACATTATTTTATTGATTATTTCATTTTAGTTAAAAAAATTAAATAGCATTTTAATTTTTAAATGTTTGAACATAAATATGTTTATAGTGAGGGTAGGCGAAAAAAGACAACGTTTTTAGACCTAAAATCAACATGTTATGTGTCAACAACCAAAATATATTACTTTTTCCCTAAAAATTGGCTGAAACGTTTTCAATGTTAAGACTTTATTAGTTTTAAGTTATGAGGGTTTCCTTAGCAGCGAAACCCTTATTTTGTAGGGTAAACTTTAGCGGTGATCCGCTTTTTTAAATTTAATTTAAAGTTAATTCTCTTCTTCGACGTTTTACCGTAGACAACTAGTTTACCATAGACAACATAGTTGTCTATGGTTTTACTTAAAGGATACCACTGTTAATAAAGCCAGTTTAATAAACAGTTACAAATCAACGATAAAATTATTTTCAGCTACTCTAAAATTGCTTTAAACAGCGTTGTAAAATTTTCACTTGCTTGAATTTTTGTTTTAAAGTTCCCCAGCTAAACTTGCACGTTGGCTCGTTTGTTTTTCATTTTTCGTTTAACTAAAATTAACGAAAATATATGTTATTAGCCGAACTTGGTTGGCATAAATTATATTGTTACTAACTTGTTCACTTGTTTACAGAAGAATGGCTGATTCAAGTTGAAGTTGGTATGTCTTTATTTAAACACACCAACATAAGTATTAAGAGAAAATGAATTAGGTATAGATTCTTTTATCCAACTTGTCCTTGACTATTTAAGTTCTTCGATTTTCTTTATTATTCTCCTTTAAATTGAACGCTTTCAAACCACCATAATCGCACCTTTAAATTATATTTCTTAAAACACATGAACACTTCTAATAATGGTTGATGTATTAAATAAAGAATTATTGGTCAATTTTAATTATTTCCTCAGTAAACTTGAGGAAGCATTGCGTTGAATTTTCAAATCCTAGAAATACTAGAAATATTTAACTAACTTGCTTAGTTAATTTAATATATGAAAGCTTGATTCTAGATACATGCAATACTATCATACCTCAATGCTAGTTTGACAATTTTTCCAGTTTAATATTTTACTTTTCTAATTTTGTTCAATTGACAAAGCATCTGCTAATATGACTTTGCATGAATAAGTTAATTTTACAGTTAAATTATGTTGTTTTAACAATTTTTACTTTACTTAGCAATTTGCAAGCAAAGTAATCGAATTTTTTTTATCGTGTATTTCCATCACTCCGTTTAGGAGTGATATTGGGCGAGTATGCTCTATACTATTAGAGGGTTTTCCTGGTTTAGGAATAGGGATGACTTTGCCGAGTTTCCAACAATCTGGAAAGAAGCTTGTCTTTAAGATACCGTTAATGATATCGGTAAGTTGTGATATTGCTTTTTCTGGAAGATTTCTAAGTACCGAATTGGCTATGTTATCGTCTACCAGAGCCTTTCTTTTATTAAGATGCTGGAGAATATTGGCAACTTCTGCTTTATCGACCATCTCAATTAAGGTTGGATTAAGAGAAGGAAAATTGAGAAAATTGTTCGTTTTTCAACGATATTAGATGATGGAACCCGATTGTATTCAACGTAGAAGTGGTCGCATCTTTCTTTTAGGTCAGCGAGGTAAATACCAAATAACTGGTAAAGGTTGCTAGCCGTTGCATTAGCGTATGAAACCCCTTACTTTTGAGTGCCAAGTCCAGAAGGAAATTGGGTAGGACCTGGTTTAAGCGGAGAAATATTGGACAAAAATCTTTTTCTCACCTGACACTCGCTGTAATTTGCTGGATGTTGTTCACCACAGTTAACACATTCTGCGGGTGGCCGGTTCTCTGTAGTGTTGCTGCAGTATCCTCTTTCATGGGTTTCCTTGCATTTTATGCAACGGAAACCTCTACCGCAATTTAACGCTGTGTGGACAAATCTCTGGCAATTTCGGCATTGAGTCACCTGGGTTCGATCACGTTTCTTCTCCCAGGTGCCTTTGTAATAGCTCATGTGCTGAATAGCTACTGTCTTCCCCCGTAAAAAGCGCCTAGGCATTATATTCGAGTGGTCTTCAAAATATAAAATTTTCTAAAAATGATGAAAATTTTCGAATAGAACGCCCATTTAAATAAAACGCCTAGGCGCTTTAATCGATTTTTTGTTTAAAAAAAAAAAATTTCGATTGTTATTATAATGACATTTTTGGATGGGTTTTCAACAACGTACACATGCTCATTAATTTTGTAACACTTATTATCGAGGATAACGATTTATGATCCACTTCTTAACCATCGAAACAGCATAAACTTCGAATTAGTTATTTCATCTGATCTTAAAATAATCCTATCATTATTACCAGTAAGATTATGGTCAGTAAGAACCATATTTACTTCCAAAAACTTAAAAATGTGAGCACATTATAACGCAAACCATTCTTCGAATTTAACACTACTGCATTTTAAATGCATAATACATTAAAAAAGCTATTTGCAATTTTTTCAGGCCAAAAGAACTCAATTTTTTTAAATGTATCATCGCTAAAGATAAATGGCTAGTGCAAATTAATAATTTTAAATTCAACTTTAGGAATTAAAAGCCTTGGCTATTTTTCCAGCTTCAACGTTGTTTTTTCGAGCCCATTATGACATTATAAAAGTATTAAGCACTTTAGCGCCCCCAGTTTTGAGTCTGACTATTTGAGTCTGAAATAGCTTTCGCTACGTATTCATCATAATTATCATTTTATGTTTATTGGAATGTTTTGTTTATACAGACATACAAAGGCTGTAGTAAGCCAGTCATTTTAAGTGGTATAATTTCGATAAATACGTTATTTTTCAAAATATTTTAAGCTTGCTACCGTAATGTGTGGCGAAAACGAGTTTACATAAGTAAAACTGGTTGTGGTAACAAACTTGTTTGTGAACGTTTCGTTATTACACTGTGAATATATTGCTTAATGATATCGAAGTTCCACATTCCAGTATGGTTTACAACGACAAAACGGCCACTACAGACATTAGGAACTACAATGAGATTTTTTAAACTTTTTAAACACATTTTATAGTGTTATAGGTACTTAAAATATTTGTGGTTTTAAAATCGTCAATTATCCTCAAATACTACGCCTAGGCGTTTAAAACGAATAGTGCGCCCACTGGGCGTTCTATTCGCTCATTACGCCTAGGCGCTTTTTACGGGGGAAGACAGTAGTAATTTTTCGACAGGCGTTGCCTTGTCGTTAACTACATAGAACAGCGACATCGGAAAATTAGTGATTCCTTCCCCTCGTTTCTTCTTGAAGGTCATCTGTGAGACCTTCAAGTTGGCGTCGATTTGGTGAGCCTCTCGAAGATTTAATTCTATCTCTTATAAAAATATCTTGTTCATTCTAGGTACTTATACTTCGTATGATCACGTTGTTCTAGTGAATTATAAGATAGAAACTAAAGAAATAACGTTAAATGCAATAATATGCGTATTAATTTTTTAATATGAAAAAGGTAACGAGTGCTTAGTTTGTTTAGTAAAAAACTAATTTGCTTAGTTTCATCGAAGTTCGGTTTCGATATTGCCGCAATTGTGACATATTGCACACGGCTTGTGAAGTTTGGTAATTTAATGGAAATGTGCAAAAAACAGAAATAATAAAATTCCAATATTTTTGAATGAAATATGTATAATCGACATTATTAATTTTCGTTTATGTAGTTTCGTTAAGTTCGATTTTAGATCATTTTTATCTGAATAACACAAATAGAAAACATATTACAATCTTAATTTAAACTGTGAAAACTTAGCAAGACTTTTTCAAATTGCTAGCAATCTATCGAGTTCACAAGAAAATAATTTGATTTTACATGGTTTCCGAATAGTTCATCAAAGTTGGTACGACCTTGCTAAAAATTTATTCTCCATTACAGATATCTTTTATGATTTTATAATTTTTAATTAGTCTTCGAAGTTTAAGATGCACTGCTATCAAGTGAATAAACAAATCAATTTAGTTTCAATTTCTTAAATTGTTCGTTAATAAATGTTATATTTCGTTAAGTTTTTCAATGTTTATTTAAAGTGTAAGTTACAACGTTTTTTCCAATTGTTTTTTAAATTAGTTGTTCAAACTTATTCTTAACGCGTGTTAAAACGTATCAGCTTCAGTTTGTATTTTGTATTTTTCATACCAAGAGCTATTATTTCAAAGTGGTGCAACTTTACCAGTTTAAAAATAACGGTGACTTTCCACACCTTTGTAACTAAATATACTTGAAAAGCGATTCGGATTCATAATTGGTTAATTTACTTTCTAAAACTTGTAAGATTAATTTTTAATAGGTTTCGTTAAATACTCGTTAAGTTATTTTAGTACAGTTTAATAAATTTTTATTGGTTAGTTTTTGAATAACTTTATAATCAAAATAAAAAAATGTTCGTTGGTTCATTGAACTTAAAAAGTTACGTCAAGTTAGCTTAACGAAAAGGTGATTTTAGGATGTAAACAAATTAAATGGTTTAAATAAATTACTAATGAAATAAATAACCTTTAACATTTGTTTTCTAATTTCCTATAAGTTATTTTCGGTATGTAGAAATGACAAGGAGTCATTGACGCGACACTCAGCCGAAGTTTAAGTTTATTTTCTAGTAGAATTATTGTGTATTTAAATTAGTTATGGAAACTGTAACTCAGTGGAAAACAGCAGTAAAAAATCGCATTGCAAATCCTACCTCCGGCGTAATGTGGAAACGAATTTTTATTTTGGGCGCCATTTTTAGAAGAGCCTATGAAGTGTTACATAGTAAATTCAAGTTTTTGTAAGTTTGCCGTCTAGCGGTGAAAATATAAACTATACATTATATTATTTTGCATATGTAATGATTAGAAACGAAACTACAATAATTTTGGTGGGAGACGTTAATAATTATACAACTTGGAAAAGCGATAACAACTTGGAACAGCGGCATCGGGAAATAAGTGATTCCTTCCCCTTGTTTCTTTTTGAAGGTCATCTGCAAGACATTGGCGTCGATGTGATAAGTCGCTCGAAGATTTAATTCTGGATCCAGAAAAGAATGTGCGCCTCGCATGACATAAACCAATTTCCTATTATCAACGTGCGTGTACGTGTGATATTCAATTTGGTCTTCCGTTATTTTATTTTTTAAATGGTCCAGTCATGCTTCGCAGTGGATGAAGAAAAATTACTTGGTCTATAAACTAAGTATACTTCGTATAGACACATTGTTTTAGCGAATTATAAGAGATTTCTAGGTTCTTGGATTAATGCATTTTTTTTTAAATATTTATTCATCTAGAATAGTCGCCTGATGATTCAACCGAATTTTTTTAATTTGGAAATCAAATTTAGATTTGTGGTTTCTTATATTAGGTCGAAGCCAAACTACTTTGAAGCTATGGCAAAATTTATCTTTTTTTAAGAAAGATTTAGTGAATTTAGCGGATTTATATTTTCTCAAAAAAACAGCAATCAATTTAGTTTTATGATACCTCTATGTTGTTACCAAACTAATAATATAAAAAACATCAAGTGGTGAGCATTGAAACTAAAAATTGGATTTTTTTTAGATTTATCTAAATCCACGTTGTATTTAACATAAATCTCCTTTAGATTTTTATAATCTAATTGTTGTTGTAAATTTCGTTGTTTATATTGTAAAACATAGCTGTACTTAAAATTTTAAACAATTTTATAAATTTTCACTTATGGACAAAAGTCCATTCTCATTAGGATGTGTCAGTAAAATCGCTCAGTAAAAAAGCGTTATAATGCATAAAAGCGTTATTATATTTGAATTAAATTTTAAGTCAAAATGGCAGCACTCTCCTTTTTTTTAACCCTTAGATATATTTCATAGTAAAATTTATAAAGAAAACCGTTAATATTTACTTGATCCCAGGATTGCAAATCAAAGTACCAAACCTCTTGTGCGCATTAATTATAATATTTTTTTGCACTTATATATATATATATATATATATATATATATATATATATATATATATATATATATATACACATTTTTAATTGTAGAGCCGTTTATCATTTTAAAAAATAAATTTTTTTTTTGTGCCAACACAAAAAAAAATTATTATTAATTTGAAGAACTTAAAAAAGGTGAAACCAAGAAGACATATATATTTATAAAAAAGACAGTTAAACACTTTTGGTCTTTTAATTAAATGATTTTTTTTTTTTGCTTTATACTTACTATTCATAGTTAAATAAAAAATATATTTTCTTGTCAATTTTAATTTTTATAATTACATTTTGAGTCAACAAATAATTATATATATTTTTTAATCGCTGTAATAATAATAAAAATGAAATGAACAGGTATATAAGCTTTCGAACAAATAGTATAACGATTTTACGTCATACATACATTATGTATATATCAAATTTGATACATATATTTATTTAGTAATTGTTCTTAATTTTAATTAATATTCGGAAATAAATCTTAAGTCAACAAAATATTTATTTATTTACGTATTCATATATCCTTTTATTTATATGTAAACAATAAATATAGTATTTTATACAAACAAACAGTGAACGAAGTAGAATTTTTAACATTTAGTTATGTTTAATTACAAGATGATGGTTTTATTAAAACTTCTTGTACTGTAGATCAACTAATTGTGTATATACTACATTATATACATTTTTTTCTACAATTATATTCATATTCCAAACATACGTTTAATTTTTTTGAATCTATGTACATATATATATACACATATGACAGGTATGGTATTATTATAATGATTGAAGTTTGTAATTTATTTAGTTTTTTTTTCCTATACTATAATGTGTGTAAGTTTCAACTTCAAATACGTATATATAAAATGATTAACATACATTCACACAGCAACAAATCGAGAGATCAAATTGAATGAAAGAAACCAATGTTGTTTTGTATTTTTTTTTTTTTAATTTTTTTTTTTTATTAATTTTTTACTGAGAATATATATTAAACTTAGGAAAAAAATTAGTGTTATTCTGACATAAGACCGGGTAACATTAAAACTTCTTATATCTGTGTATATATAAAAAAAAAAAATTAAAAGTTTTTCCGCTGTGAGATTTGTATTTATGTATAAAAATATAAAAAAGAAATAATTATATTGTGTGTGAAAATTATGTACAGTGGAATTTAGTTAGTGACAAAAAAATAAATAAAAATAATATATTTATTTATATATAAGAAAATTGTTAAAAGTAATAAATTTTATTTTGGTTAAAAAAAATAAAAACAAATTAAATATGATTACACCCGGATGTAATCAGATTCACGTCATGGGATAACCTAACCACATCAGGATTAGAAAGTAAATTTTCTCATAATTTTCATATATTTAGTAAAAAATTAATTTTCAATTTACATAAATTTATATATTCTATAAATTAACAAATATAATTTTTGTAATGAGATTTTGATTGTTTATTTATTTATTTAACTTTCTTGTATATACGATAAAATATTTTAGTATCCTGTTTTATGGGATTTTTTGTCAAAAATAAAAATGTAAATTATAAATTACATAAAATTAAATTACAATAATTATCATTAAGATTCTTATATATATATCTTGTAGTTTTCTTATTTTTCCATATATATTTTCTTGTGGCTGCGCGGCAATAATAATAATAGTCAATTTGTCAAAGACACACAACTCTTATTTTTTATTGCGTGCTTTACGACCTTCTGTATTTGTTCAATCATTATAAGTTTTTTTTGTGTTTTTTTTTTTTTTTTTTAATATTTTGTAGTTGATGGATTTTAATATCATTAGTCGGGTTGGCAGGTTAATTCTTTAATTTTGTTTTTGTTTTCTTAATAAAAATCTTTAGTTTTTTTATTCATCAAATCTATGTATATATATATAGTTACATACGTTTTTTTTTAAGTTTTTAATTTTGATTATTATTTATTATATATTCGCAATGTTGTATGTATGTTGTGTTAAAACATTTTTGTTACAATATATGTAATGAAGAACATAAAAAAGGCAACAAAAAACGCTACATCTTGGATTTAATTAATTATGATTATTATTATTAAATTATTGAATTAAAAAAAATAATAATACTTAGTTTTTGTTTCCGGATTTAAAATAATAAATAATAATTTGTTAACTTACGATATATCGAAAATATATATTATTTTATAATTAGTAATTTATATTTATATGTGTGTATAAAGGTTCGTCGCTTCTATATTGTAATTTAAATCTTTTGAATGTGTAAAAAAAAAATACCATAAAAATATCTTATATATAAGAAGTTATATGTTTGAAGGTTATACGTACGTTAAGATCCATTAATATGTAATTAGCATTTGTGTATATAGATAGATCCTTAAAAAATGTTGTATTATTATTTTGGCTATTCAACACCAGATCAATAAATATATCTGAAAACATTTTTTTATTTACAGCTGGTAGCTATATATTTTTTTTGACGTTATAATTAAAATTGAACACGGTCTCTGTGGTAAACTGAAGGTCACAAAATAGCAGCATCATAATTTTTTTTTTTGTGTGCGGTTAAATTATTTGCTTAATTTAATTTTATCTGTTTTATATATAATTTTGGATGTTTAGATAAAATTTATATACTTGTAAGATAAAACAAAAATTGGATCAGCGCAAGCTAGTTGCTCTTGGTCTCATCGTATATACAGCGTATTATGGTTAGCTCTGATGTGTCATCGTCTGTATACATGTTGTGCAATAGTACGTTGCACGCGGTTCAATTGCGTTGTCGGGCACTTGGTTCCGTAAGGATTTGCTATCGAACGTTCTAGGCCTTTTGTTGTCTTGGTTGACCTTATCTGGGTTTCTCTTATTTACTCTTCAAAATTGCGCCGGTATTTAGCCATTTATTCAGGTTGTTGATTCGCATCGTTGCTCTTATACTAAATCAGCCACGTAACCTACACGGTTAGCAACAGTTTGGAGTACTTCATACAATTTCAGAGCATCGAACCTAGGATCGAACCCTAAGAACACCGCTAGTGATTTTCGTTTGCATACCTTCCACTTTCATGATGATTTGTTGCTATTTTCAGATAGCTTTGCAATATTTTTCTTATAGAAATAGGCTTGTGCGCAGGTCGCTTAAGTTATCAAAACTTCCTTTTTGGTGTGGAAAATCCAATTTCAAGTACAGGTAACCCTCGTATAACGCATTAATTAAGCATTAAAGCTAAAAGAAATGGCATTAAAATTGCTTCGAACTGTCTCTAAATATTCTAGAGTGATCCATAAAAATAAGGATCATTATTCATAAAAAAGTTCATCAAGCTTCTTGCCGAGTCTACTCCGTCTCCTAATTTGTTTAAAGTTATAATTTTGGTTGTTCAGTATTTGTGCCAAAACTGTCTTCATCGATATTAGTATTTTTGCTAGATCTTTTTCTTTTTTAGTCGAGTGCTCCATCAATTAGTTCCTAAATATCGGGTTTCACCTATATAATTAAATCCATATCCACCTAAATTAAGGAATTCATCTAATATGCGATGAAATTATGTTTCTAATGGCGGTATGGCATTTTCTTCTAAAGCTAGGTCCATAATTCTTTGCAGCACGTATTAAGTGTAGATGGCTTTAATTCCTGAGCCGCAAGATAAACAATTTCAACACAGATTTAAAATCGTGAAATTTCTCTAAATTTGAGGCACTGTTATATCTGGTTTCGACTCCATTTTATCCAAAACTATAGTTGAAACATTTGACGAATATAATAAGATTTAAATTTGGCTATTATTTTTTGGTCCAACGGTCGAATGAGGTGCCTGGTATTAGACAATTTTTGAAAAAATTATTTTGACATTCGAACACATTAAATTTATTGGGTGGCCTGACGTGCCTTATCTTTAATTAATGATATTTGAAATCGATATTTTTTTTGTGTGTAAGTTTTGGCCAATGAACAAGTAGGGTGGTTTTGCTTATTCCTTTCAAGACACCTGAATGGGTTGGGTATACGTTTGCCCATAAATTAAAAATCTTTTGTTTAAAAGGCCCCCAAAAATCCCAAAATGGTGGATTTCCGCGCGCGAAATATCCAATCCACTATTTTGGGATTTTTGGGAGTCTTTTAGTTTAAGTTTTGTATACAAACTGCAAACCAATAGCAATGTGTTTGTGTTTATTATTGATAAAGAAAAACAACCCATTGGCGACTCGTCAATTCGTTATATTCGCCATTACATCGATTTCAAGTCAAATTTTGTAATGGCTGATTTTGAGAAAGCTTCACCCTTTGCTCTCAAGGCTGCGTGTTTCCGAGTTAACGATTTTATATGGTTGCTATTTCCATCTGTTCCAAATTCTCAGGCGCCACGTGCAGACAGAAGGATTGACAACCATTGGCAAATGAGGCTGTTGCTCTTAGTATCCAAATGATTCAGACACTACGCATTTTCGCGGACATTTCCATCCGTCCTGAAAGCACGTCGATTCTGGTTACAAAAGATAAATGTCTAATATGGGAATAATTATGTTCTGAATTACAAGCGAACTAACACCCCAGTAATGCTGTAACACTATATTGATCATTTTATGATAATAACAACGCCGAAGGTTGGCATCGGCGGCTCTAAGCAATACGTGGAAAATCACATCACAATGTATTGCCTAATTTAACATCAGCGTAAAGAATACAGATGCGCTGCACATCAGTTGAACAAGAATCAGCTTGGCCAATGAAAAATAGTCTGGTTCAACGGGAGAAAAAATTTGAAGATTGAATTAAATACTTGCGTTTAATCTGTTGCACTTGCACCTTAGGATGGTGAGCAAACGTATTTTTTGGGGAATGTGTTTTGGGGAAACAACTTTTAAGAAAGTTTATTTATATATTTTGGGAAAAAGAATTTTGCGTAAACGTATCTCTCCCCTTCTAGATTTATAAATCTTGATTAATCAACAAGGGTTTCATACAACCGCCTGATGTGCAAACACATTCTTTTGGTTACAGTCTTCTATCCAGAGCACAAGACATTTTTCTAATTGTTCCATTAAAATTTTCCGTACTCGAGCAGCACGCTTTGCGCTTATCCACCATAAAAATGTTCTTTAATTTTTTGTTCATTTCGTCGTGTTCATTTTGTGCGTATAGGGTAATCGCAGTTCGCGCAAACCACTTCATTACTATATTATATGCATCACTCTATATAGTCATATGAGTTCTCTTTATCCAACTCATCTTTATAATTTCGCTCTGTTCCGATTGTCGATTGCCGACTCACAATTCTCTAAAAGTGAAATGCTATGTAAATAACGGAACCCCTTTCCAAGGTAGGAGTCTGTTTTATTTTGAGACTCGTAAGGTTACATAAAGCTTGGATCTAAGTCGCCAGCGATGATCTTTCTGGTTCCAGATTATTAAAAAGGGTTAAGTAAAGTCTTAGGGAAAAATTTCTGCAACACATATTTATAGGCAAAAGATGGCTTGCAGCTCTGCGAATCAGTCCCTTTTTGACGTTGTTTTTTTTTTGCGGTGCTTTGCAAATCCCGCATCAAAAGATGTCAATGTAGCAAAGTGCAGCAATGGTCATTGATGGCAAGATACCCATCTGATCCTGATACGCGTTCTATTAATTTAAATTTGTTCTATAAGGCCTCCCAATTATTGTCTTTTTGGTGTATCGCCATAATAACTATTGTCATTCGTTTACTTTTCCGACTATCGTCTTATTTAAAGCTTTTAGTTTGTCCTACCATCCTTCAATCCTTCAATTGGTTGATGACAAGGTCTGCCTTCGTCTTACAATTACAAAAAAAAATCCTCTTTTCTTCGTCTGATCCTATACGTCTTGTTTGATTTTATTTTTTATTTTGTCGTTTCGCTTACCAACTGTAACGGATCAAGGTGCGAGTCCCAATTAGTGTCATTGAAAACGACACCCTTGGGATACGCACCCCGATGCCGTTAACATAATATTCTCCTAGCAGAGGCCTTGCTGCGGTATTATAGCCGGCTACAGCTCAGGAGCTGATGGTGGAGTTTGCAAGGCGTGCTTGGAAGCTCCACTTCACTTGTCGAGTGAACCCGCTAGCATAAAGATGCTAGCGGGTTCACTCGACAAGTCTCGACACGCAACCAGATTTGTAACCATCACATCCCGATAAGAAAAATATCACAAAAAAATATTTTTAATTTATCACAATTACTTTAATAAATTAGATAAACAACGGTAAAAAAAAACAATTAAAACGAATTTGAGAAACAAGAAAAACTTAAATACAATTGGATTAAACCAATTGGATTAAAACTTAATTAATAAAAAAAAAACTAAATATAAATATTTTAAATAAACAAACAAAAAAATAATAATAATTATAATAAAAAAAACTTAACTAAATTTTATCCATGTATGTTATTATGGTCGCACAAAAATTATGATAAATGTAGCCTTGTTGATTTCTTCCTCCTCATATTTACCTTCGACAGAAATTATATTGACAGGTAATTACGGTGATTCCCTCGAGTGTTAAATGGTTTGTATCCATGGATATTTCAAAACTATCATTCTTGAAATTTTTGGTTCACAATTGGTATGGTTGTACCTCTGTTTTTATGGTGAAGTGGTTTAAAATAAGGCCTCTGTCGTTTAGAGATGGTATATGAACATGAGGACCATCATTGTTGATGGCGACATTTTGGACGACTTAATTGTCCCGGTCATACTTTATATGCAAATGTATCACGCAATATATAACTGACAATGTCCATGGTAATATTGACTTTTTATTAGTCAACACAAATCACTTTTATCTCGACTTGTCAAAAAACTTCAAAATTTCTGATCCAATTGATCACGAATAACACAAAAACACGACTTTATATACCTACTCATTACCCGTTACTTAATTTGAAAAAAAAAACAATGTAGAGGCAATGAGCAGGTATACAACATAAAAAAAAATAAATTTTAAAATAATTTAAACCAAATAACTTATATTACTATAAGGAAAATCGCGTTGTAGTCATGTGCCAACATGATGTAGTTCGTAGAAAAATCATAGATGGCACTAGTAGTCGTTGAACGAAAAGTTTACATTTTTTTGTAAAGTTTTTGATATCAACGAATGATTAACGAAACAAAAATTTAAAATCTAAATAAAATTCAAATTTTATGATCGCAATTGGAAATTATTGAAGTAAATGGCTTATATTCGGGTACCGGTCGAAACTGGATATTTTACAACTGGATTTGACGAAACAGGATAATTCAAAACTGGATATTTTAAAACGAGATAAGATACAAAACGAGATATGGTACAAAACTGGATATTTCAAAACAGAATATTTCGACATTTGATTTAAATTTAAAATGATTTTTAGGAAAGTTCTGGAATATGGCCAATTAGGAAGGAACTCGGCGAATTCTTAACCGATTATTTAAAATGATTTTTTGGGAATGTTCTGGGATATGGCCAATTAGGGAGGAACTCGGCGAGTTCTTAACCGATTATGATGAAATTCTATATGTAAGATGGAAATGTGATTATAAAATGATTTTTTGGGTAAGTTCTAGAATATGGCCAGTTAGGAAGGAACTCAGTGAGTTCTTAACCGATTATGATGAAATTCTATATGCAGTTTGGGAATGGGATTTTAAAATGATTTTTTGGGTAAGTTCTGGAATATGGCCAATTAGGAAGGAACTCGGCGAGTTCTTAACCGATTATGATGAAATTCTATATGCAGTTTGGGAATGGGATTTTAAAATGATTTTTTGGGAAAGTTCTGGAATATGGCCAGTAAGGAAGGAACTCGGCGAATTCGTAACCGATTATGATGAAATTCGATATGTAGGATGAAAATGTTGATGAAAATTAAGTAAAGTTATATTAAGCAGAAGAATAAAAAATAGATGAAGATAAATTTTACTGACAGTAAACTCCATCAAGTCAATGAGTATTTTAATAAGATGAGAAAAGCAGCAACAAAAACATTAAGTGAAGGAAAACTCTATCTTTCTGCTTAAAATTATTCAAGTATGAAATCTTATTGGCCATATTCCAGAGGTTTTCCCAAAAAGGATTTTCAAATCAAATTTAATTGTACAATTAAAGAAAAAAACCATTAAGTGAAGGAAAGTTCTATTTCTCTCCTTAGAAATATTTAAGTATGTAACCTTACTCGCCTTATTCCAGAACTTTCCCCAAAAATCATTTTAAAACCCCATTTTCATCTTACATATCTAATTTCATCAAAATCGGTTAAGAAATCACAGAGTTCCTCGCTAATTGGCCATATTCCAAAACTTTCCTAAAAAATCATTTTAAGTTTAAATCACATGTCGAAATATCCTGTTTTGAAATATCCAGTTTTGTACCATATCTCGTTTTGTACATTATCTCGTATTGAAATATCCAATTTTGAAATATCCAGTTTTGTACCATATCTCGTTTTGAAATATCCAATTTTGAAATATCCAGTTTTGTACCATATCTCGTTTTGTCAAATCCTATTCTGAAATATCCAGTTTTAAAATGTCCAGTCCTGGGCGGTTCCCCTTATATTCATATATAATAATAAATAAATAAAACAAAATTTGTTTTTTTTTAAATTATTTCATTTCATTAAAATGAATTAACTTCGTTAATTTTTTATTTAAAATTTGGAGGCATTCCTTACACTTTAAAAATTTAGACAATTGTTTGGCTTCAATATACCCCGCTAAATACGTAATGATCTCACACGATTGACGCGCTATCTGTTGTTCTCGTTAAAAACGTTTGCTATGCCATCTAGGATTTTTCTATGAATCAAAATTTAACGAAATCATGCTGTCGTTCGCATTTACTATGGAAAATGTTCACGATTTCTCTTATAGTAATATACGTTATTGGATTTAAACAAAACAAAAAAAAATTCAGGAGTGGACACATAAGTGTTTCACCAAAGAAACGAACGCACCAAAAAGGGTGGCTCGTTTCGTCTTAATTTATTTTTTACCCACTATTCGTGTGGATATCTCTTTTATCGCTTGAGTGGCGACATTCTATGGTAGCATATTACAAAATATCTGCTCTTGGGCCATTTTCTTCGTTGACTTACATGCATAATTTAAATGTATTTATGTACTTTTTATTTTATTTTATTTTTTTTTTTTTAAATGATCTGTTGATTAAAAATTGGAAATGTAATTTACATATATTATTGTCAGTTTTAATTTTAATTGAACAGATTATATGTGGTGTATATTATATACGCATATATATATAAAATAATTACGAGAGTTTTTGTTAGAATCAAACATTTACAACTAGTTTAAATGCTGTTAATTACCTTTCAAACACTATAACTATATATATTATAAAGTTAATTATATTAAGTTAAGAAGAAAAAAAAAATTCAGCTCAAACGTCATCTGTTTGATGAATATTTATTTTTATAAGACGTAATTATAAACAAAATATTATTATAATGAATTTACCGTGAAATTATTTATTTTCGTATATAGTAAAATACTCGCGAGTAGTTTTGTTTTGTTCTTGCACTTTGATAAATTGGTTCTTAAGATTTTGGTGACGCTGAATATATTCGTTCGTTTCAAGTTGTTGATGATCATTAAAGAGATTTTTTTTTTTAATTCTTAAGATGATAATTATCAGGAGAATTATAATTTATTAGTGCAGTAGTTACTCTTTTATTGTACTTTATATATATAGTATACACACAAATATAATTAGTTTGGCCTTAAAGCATTTTTAAATGTTAAATGTTTTTTTTTTCAACTTTGTAAAATGTACAATTATTTTGAGGGCTATACCAAGATTTTGTATATATGTGTAAATATATTTGTATTTATAAAGTCTCAAGACAAAAACCACAAGTAGTATTATTTTAATGTAGGTTTTTTATAATTTTTTTTTTTTATTATTTGTTGAGTGAACATCAATTTTATATATATACTAGTTAAGAATTGATAGACACTTACACTTCAAAAAAAAAACTATTTTAGGATTCGAAATAATAAATTTACTCGTACGTTACCTGTAGATTTGCGTTTACATACATATACATATATTATTATTTAAGGAATCTTTAAAATTATTCTTTAATTGAAAACAAGTTAATTTAAGAAGAATATAAGAAAACATTATAAAAAAAAAAAAAAACCGAATCTTTGTTATAAAAAAAAAAAATTAAAAATTGGAATTTGGAATTCAAATTATGAATTATGGCTATAAAAATAGCTTTCCAAGTTTTGTCAATATGACGTAATTTAATTCTGATGAGATCGAATACATGTAGTTAGACTATACAATTGTTAATACAATAGGAATATAATGATATATATGACGAGATGGAACGCCTTTTGCACGCAATGGGAGTCTAAATGATATATCCGAATGCGTGATATTTATTGTCGATATATGTACATATATAAATATAAATTGTACTTATATTGCACAGGAAGTTAGAAAACCATTTATTTTAGCGACCTTGAAACATATCAATAATTAATGTAATTAATGATTTTTATTTTTTTATTTTATGTGTGACCTCGTGTAAAAAGTGAATACTCGCGTTCGTCGATATTTGAAATCTTTTCTTTATAGTAACGGATGAATTGTTGAAATTGTCATACATGATTATAAATTATGGTGTACAGTTGAATGAATGCAACCTTCAAAGGTTATACTGTATATATATAATTTCATTTCAATGTATATCCATAATGAAAAAGATGTTTCGACATTAAATCATAATTTATTTGCATTCCTTTGCAATCTAATTAATATTGATTGTAAAATTTCGCTTTATTTATTTAAATTCAGCAAAAAAAAAAAATTATAATATCAAATGAAAATCAACATATAACACTATTCAAGGATTTTATGGTGTATTTCTTAGTATACATTCTGAGTTATTTCTTTTGATTTTTCATACACAAAATAAAACATTTTTCTGTTATAAAGTGTAAAAGATTGACATGCAATTAATTATTTAGATGATTTATTTTTATTTATATAGACATACTTACACAAAAATTTTATATATATATATATATATATATATATATATATATATATATATATATATATATATATATATTATTTTTAAAATCATTAATCATTAATTTCTCTTAATTTTTTTGTTGAAGTTTTCCAATAATTGAAGGTGATATGAATAATGATTGTTTTAGGGTCATGTGAATATATACATATCTGTATATGTATAAATTATCTTTAAATAAAATATCCTGAATATTGCCAAAAATTTAAATCGCAAATCGATTAGGGATTTTTCCATTTTAACAAATTTATATACAATATACTCAAGAAAATCTTAAGTATAGTGTTTACCAATAATACGTTTTAGAAATATCTCTTAAATTGTCTGATTCAATGACATTGAATAATATAGCACGAAAAAGAACTCCAACTGTTAAAATACAAAAAAATACTTAAGACTTCGCTTTAACTGTCTCGAGTCAAAACGATGGTGTCATTTTACAATAACACTTAAAACACGAAATTTAATATAATTTTGGTTTGTGTCTTTGCTAAATTATAATCGTTTTGCCACGATTGTTTAGAGCGTATAGAACCAAGCATTAAGCATCTTCTGGATCACGTTAGGCCAATCGTAAGCCAATTTTACATATTATAACAGAATAAAACGATATAGGAAGCATTGGTTAATTGTGATTAGGCTTGCCACCTTTGGAAAATGCCAGAGGAGGACAGTTAAACTTTTGTTTTAAGCACTGCTAGCGACAAAAACATTTTGTAAGTCCAAAACATCGACACATCCTTTTTTGCAAATCTTCACTAATGAAATATCTTGGTAAAGCTGGACAAATAATAATAGGTCTATCTATAGCAGGCAATAAAGACAACTATTTTGTCGATATATGCCGAAGAATTTCTTTAAATTCAATTTTCGACTAGTTACAAAGTTGAATTTATTTTGGTCGACATTAAAAACGTCGTACCGGCGTTAAAAGCGTCGTAGCGGAGTTAAAATCGTTTGATTAAAAATCTACCATCGGCCCCTCGTGATAGTTCCTTGGTTTCCGGTGTTTATATCGAATGTCTCTTTATTGTTAACCGCAGCTCGATTAATTTTCTTAACAGCCATTTCTTTCGTTGTGGTGGCTTCACAATAGCTTTAGAACAACTTACACGTATATAAGCGTATTAGGAAATTGTTCAAGCAGGTCGATATGCACGGTATTGAATGATATTGGTATCTCATTAATCGGATGTAATTCCCCTTTCTTTTGTCCTGATAGTGCTTTTGTATATACCCACTCACAAGCTGCGATACATTTTAATTCTTGGAAACAAAAAATTTTTCTGGAGCATCTTTAATGCCGTCTAAACTCCACATATCCCACATAGTCGTGATTTAGTTAGGTGAATATCCACTTGATCATTCTAGGAACGACTAATTTATGCGTCCTGCGTCAGTATTTTGAACAAGTGAACGGCCCTGGTGCATCAGTTCGTCCGCGCCGTTTCTATTGCGACTCAGCACCATTACAAGCTTCATTTGAATTCCTGGTCGATATTCCATGACATAATTGTAATCGGCAAATTTTCGCCATCATATTGAAATTCTTGGTATTACATTCATTTTGTTGAACAAGTTTGTAATGACGAACAATCGGTTATCATCGTGGCGAAGGCGAAAGGTGGAACCATAGATGAATTACGGTCTTATATTGCTAACGTTTTGTGATTCTCTAATTTAGAATAAAAACGCGATACCGCTTCCAAAGTTTTTAAAAAGTAGAAAAGTTCCGCCAATCCCATAAACTGTAGTCGTATCTGAGTTCTGTTCTTCGTGTAATCGTGATCCTGACACTTCATGTTCTAAAAATTCCACCTTGCGCTTGATTAAAAGGCTATTTTCCAGGTTAAGAAACAGATCATGGCACTTTATTACATCTAACAACCGCTCTAATTTTCCCATATCATCTAGATATACCACTATTTCCCCATTAGTCTCGACAGCTACTTAATTCATAATTTTTTGGAAAATAGCTGGGAATTGGCCTACACAAATGGTATCCTTATAAACTTATAAAGTCACAAAAGCGGTTATGGGTATTGAATCTGGTGTATTCTAGACTCATCGCTATCTGGTGATATCCTGATGATAAATCCAAAACGGCAAAGTAACCATCTCCGAATAAACGTTGAAGTAGATCTTCCATAATCATTAAAAAAGATCGGTCTTTCACCATTATAGGGTTTACTTGTCGATAATCTACTCACATGCTTTCCTCTCCATATTCCATTCTCTAGAGATGAAATATTATTTCATTCATATGGCTGCCGCGGCTGGCCTCACAGTACCCCATTCAATCGGACCAATTTCGAGTGTATGGGGTTGTATTTCGGCGATGGCATCACGAATGTTGGGCCTGCTCAATTGTCTCTGGTTTGTCGGCATAACACTTGTCTTTAACGGCGCTCCACAGAAAATAGTCCAATGATGTTAAATCGCAGCTTCTTGCCGGCCAATTGACATCACCATTTCGGCTAATTAAACGGCCATAAAACGTTTGACGCAATAAATCGATTGTGGCATGAGATGTGTGACAAGTTGCACCATCCTGTTGAAACCATACATCATTCACATCAATACCATGAAGAGCAGGTGCAAAAAATCGGTTATCATGGTGCGATAGGTTACTCCATTGACCTTAATGGTTGCGCCGTCCTCATTTTCAAAGAAATATGGGCCAATAATGCCTCCGTTCCACAGGCCGAACCGTAATGGGTGCATTGGCTTCTGTTAGACCACGTGTGGGTTTTCTGAGCCCCAAATTTTGCTTATTAACGTACCCACCAAGATGAAAATGACTAGAAAAGATGATTTTTGATGACATCACTAGAAAAGATGATTTTTTTGGCAAAATCGACATCATCGTGCAGTTTCTCGTTGGCCCATCTGGCGAAGTGAAACGAAGCGGTTGGTCATGCGGCTTCAACTCTTGAACCAATTTAACTTTGTAAGGCGTCATACCGAGATCTTTTCGCAAAATTCGACGTAAACTGGTGCGTGAAATGTTCACTTCTTGAGAACGATGACGAGTTGATATTGATGGATTCTCACGCACACTCTCAACCACAGCTTTGATATTTTCGGGTGTACTCACTGTACGAGCACTCTCACGTCTTAGCGCATCAACAATGTAACCAGTTTCACGAACAATAAACTTGCGCATATCGGGCACTATTGGTCCTTCTCTGCGACCAAATTTTGCACGACATTTTTGTGCAATTTCCGACCAATTGTCTTTGTTTTGGAAATAAATTTCCAATAAATCCCAACGTTGCTCAAGCGTAAATCGATTCATTTCGTTTAGTGGAGATAATATACTGAATTTTGTGACAGAATAGAATGACATAAGTATTGCTAGATTCGAAATAACCGGTGGTTCAAATTTAAACCGTTAGATGGCCAACCTTTATATAGTCAAACAAATAGATGAAAATGCTGCTGAATTTAACATGCAACTTGATTTAAAAATGGCATTAAAAGGAACTTAAGTCTATAATGAGTTCTAGGATACATTTTTGCGAAAGTAAAAAAAAAGTTAAATCAAATGGAAAGCTGCAGAACTGATTGGAACCAAAAGAACCAATCAGACCCACTCAAAAAAATCAAAGCAGTTATTCTGAATGGCGGAAATCTCTATATTCTCAATTAGCATCGGATGTTGATGAATTCTTACCGCATCTCTTGCGAGATACTCAACAAAGATCGTAATAAATGGTCAGTCGAAATAAAAGAACCTCACCCATCATTATGAGACTGCTAGATGGAGCAAATGGAGTTATTGTTTGTTAAATGTGCAAACACCATCGCCGCTAGCAATTGCACAACCGAAAACCGCATTTTGATAATCTCGCAAGCTTTATGAATGTCTTAATTTGCACTGCAATGATCCTTGGACAATACTATATTTAGGTACTTAAACAGAATGGTAATCGTTGTCGCAGGAGTTACTGTGAAAACTTTCTCAATACAGACTATGTTAAATTATTTTCTTCTTCCTTCCGCTGGCGCTACATCCCATGAATGGTTTTGGCCGCCTCAACGATGCGTCACCAAATTATGCGATCCGTCACAAGAGAACGCCAGACACGGTGATCGAGTGTGTTCAGGTGTTTCTCGACGTCATCCATCCAACGAGTAGGCGGTCTCTCATGAGGACCCACTTTCGTTGGTACCGACCCCAAGGCCTTTTTTGTGGTCCAATTTTGTGACCAAAGAACGTTTCCAAGCCATCTTAACCTTGATTATTTTATGAATCCGATTATGTTGACTTTATCAAGATCATTTCTGATCTCGTGATTCATTCGCATTCTATACATGGCTTCCTCTTTGATGGGACCGAAAATAATTACAGAAACTTTTTTGACGTTTTGAGCTGTCAAAGTCCAAGACTTACAACCAAAGGTGATCACTGCTTTATCAGCGCTTTATAGATGCCCAGTTTTACTTTGCGCGATATATGGGAAACTTGTGGACTTTAATATTGGCGTAAAATGCTCGGTAGCCTGCTGCGATCCTCGTTGACATGTCTACAGAAACGGAGTTTTGCTCGGTGCTCAATGACCCAGATCTTTGAACTCATTCACCTTCTCATATTGAGTTTCTCCTGAAATGAAGCTTCCCCGTGTCACTTCTCTAGGACCTTCTTCAGTGTGAAAGTTCAGTCGTTGATGTGTTTGGACGAAAACCGCATTGGTAATCACCCAAGATCCTCTCGCTGTATGTTGATAACATTATCGCGACTACGTTGGCAAAACCTTGTTGCAGTTAAACCAATTTTCTTTTTTATGTAGTGGGTAGATGAGCCGTATTCTACTCTTCTGGGATGTTTTATTTTGACCAGATTGTCACTACAAGCTCAAACATGCGGTAGAATATATGATCACCGCCATATTTGAGCATTTCGTTAAAGATACCGTCCTCACCGGGTGTCTTGTAATTTTTCATCCGCGCTTTCACTTCCCGCACTTTATCGTATGTTGGTGGTGGTATTTGGGTCACCGAGTTGTACAGTAATGCTAGCTCAGTGGTGCATGTCCCGTTATTGTTTTATGTAGGGTGCAAGGAATTTGGCCAATGGTGCCACGATATGTGCTGTCAGCACTGCCAATTTGAGCATTGAAGTCGCCTAACACGATTTTAACGTCAAGTGGTGGTATTTTGCTCAAAGTGACGTTCATAAAATCTGAGTGTGCAAATCCTATTATTGACAGGTTTGAAATCAGTCACGAATGGACGATATCGGTTGTCATTCGAGAAACCGACGACAAATTCATGCTTACCCAGGTTATTGCTTCGACAGAAAGTTAATCGTTAGCGACCCTAATCTTGTTTCTTGCAGTGCCATATGACGTCAAGCTTTTATACTTAGATGCTTGTTCGAAAAGTTGATGGAGGCTCTCCGAGCGATGTGGGCCTAATCTCTCTTTGATAATTATTCTGGGTATTTACAATTTTTTTTTTATCAATGCTTTGCCAGAAAGCAAGCAAATTTATTAAATGTTAAATTGGAAAGTGCATCTATAAATACAGACTGGAAATTTAAAATGCGTGTTGGACCCTGATGATGCAATCAAAGAAAACCAATGAAAAAAAAACTAAGCCAATTTATTAACGATAGCACTGATCATATTAGGTTTCACATTATATATCACAGATAATATATGTCTGCACGAAAAATCAATTCGATCAAAATCGTAAGAGCATACCTGGGGAAGGCACAAGCAATAAATTTATCAAAGATATCATTAGACGCAGTAACGCACATATTAGTAAAATTCAAATGTAAAAGACCAACAATTTGCAGAGAAAGATATTATCTATTCGCTAAGCTATGAAGCTTGTAACGAAATATTTGTCAGAGAATTTATGCTTGCGACATTATGCTCGACAGATTCAAAAGTCAAGCAGATCCGAAAAATTTAAAAGATTTAAATTTTTAATTAAATTTCAATACTAAAAAACAAGTTTAGATAAGAGAGGGTCCAATAAAATAAATTTTAAATTACAAATTCTCAACATTGCCGAAAACGCCGTCTGATATTTAAGGCCTCACGTCCCCGCAATTTGCTCGAAACTCTTATTTTCGAAATAATCCTTGTGTCCCTAGCAAACACTTGCACAAATCCTTTATGCATAATTTGTTCTGTTTGTTTCAACTTCTTAAATAAACTCTAAATCCGAAGTTTGCTCGTTTCAACAGACAGCTATTCCAAAAAGACAGAAATTACTATTCAACATTTTTTTTAAGCACCGATGTTGTTAATTTGATTTTTTTGTTGGATGATTCTGTTTAAATTCTCATGTATTCGGTTCGACTTGAGTCTAGCCCGCCCCTACTTTGAAGCCTTTTTACAGAGCTTTTTATTCCTTTTTAGCTTTTTACACGAAGAATCTATTAAGAATATTTAAGGAATTTTTTGATATAAATTATCGTATAATTCTGGTACCTGCCAGCCAATTCTGCCGGTTTACCACCGGTATTCTATGTGAAATAATTTTATAAGCGTCAAATGACCACCGGTATACCAGGTGACTGATCACAGGCTTATACGACGATTATTTTACATATTCAGCGGCTATAACAGGTGGCCATTTCCCTTTACTTTCGATAAATATGTATTGCATAGAAAAAATTTGGAAGATGAATTTCCCAAATACATTTTAAGTTTGAACCAAAAAAAATGTTTTTACCCTTTTATGTGGATTTCAGCGATTGGGTTTTTTTACAAATTTTATTTTGGTCAGTATTATCATTACTACCCAGGATACGAGTAAATATGAAATTCCTCAAATAGTAAACGACCAGATGTGTTATCACCATAATATTTTACCGGCCATTAAAACGAATATTAATCGCAGTATACTAATGGTAGGATGGAGTTGCTTTGATTAGGGTCAAAAATGGTACACTGGGGGTACATTGGCGAGTGGCAGTTATTTTCATGGTGGTATACCGGTGACCACTGGCCTCAATTCGAATTATTCTGTATGGTATACCGATGAACGCTAGTCTCGATTTAAATTATTTAACGTGGCATATCGGTGGTACACTAGCTGTTAGTAGTATTATAATGAATAGTATACCATGATGGTCATGGACTATTCAGTGAATTATAGTAGCATAGCATACGAATAGTGCACTGGGCGGAAACCTGTTAAATCATTAACATATATTTTTAAGTAGTCTAAGCGAATACAAACTATAATTAATCCACTGGCACCGAAATCTCACATGGTCTCTTCAAGATAGTTTTAAATTCATTATGAACCCCAAATTATTAAATGTCGGGAGAGAGGCGGTTATCACTCAAGAAAAGAGTGAGGTTATCACTCAAGAAAAGATATAATGTGGGGATATAATGAAAAATATAAAGTATTTCTTAATATCAATAATGCTTTACTTTTAATTGGAACAGCGAGTTATTCTAGGCCTATAATGAAATACATTTCAGATCACAGTTATATTTCTACCAATATGTAGCTCCAAATCGTCAGCATAAAAATGAAAATGACAACGTTCAATATGCCAAAGTAAATCATTAATAAAAACAGAAAAGAGCAATGGACCTCAGAAATGCATGAAAAATAGTCACACACTTAAAAAACTTAACCAGATTCATTCCAAATCTTGCAAGTTGCCACTTTTTACAACCCTTAATCTCCAAACAACTATTCGCCATCTTCAAAATATGATCCTCTTGAGTTGAAAGGTCTAATCTGGATAGATGTATCCAACAAGACTGCATTAACTTCTGCTCCATTAATCACACTGTTAGTATTGGAAGCTTATATACAATAGGGAATGATTCCCTATTGATTAGGTGAATCAAGACCTAAAAACTAGTCAGTAGCTCAACACGATTGAGGACTGTGTCACTAGTGAGATTGAAAAACGTTGGCTGTTTAATTGAATCTAATTTATTTATTTTAGAAACTTGGCTTATATACAAAAAGGTAAATTTGCTAATCGTATTGTTTATTGCGTCAACATATTTAGTGACACGTTTATAACCACACCAAAAATAATATAACCACAAGCAATATAACCACACCAAAAATATTTATGTTTGATATATAAATTTTGCGGGTACCGGTCGAAACTGGATATTTTACAACTGGATTTGACGAAACAGGATAATTTAAAACTGGATATTTTTAAACGAGATAAGGTACAAAACGAGATATGGTACAAAACTGGATATTTCGACATTTGATTTAAACTTGAAATGATTTTTTAGTTAAGTTCTGGAATATTAGGAAGGAACTCGGCGAGTTCTTAACCGATTATGATGAAATTTGTATAGGATGAAAATGTTGATGAAAATTAATTAATTTTTCTCACATAGATTCTCTAAAGTAAAGAAAAGTTATATTAAGTAGAAGAATAAAAAATAGATGAAGATAAATTTTACTAACCGTAAACTCGATCAAGTCAATGATTAATTTAATAAGATGAGAAAGGCAGCAATTAAAAAAAAAACATTAAGTGAGGGAAAATTCTATCTCTCTGCTTAAAATTATACAAGTATGAAATCTTACTGGCGTTATTCCAGAACTTTCCCAACAAATCATTTTAAAATCCCATTTTCATCCTATATATCGAATTTCATCATAATCGGTTAAGAACTCGCCGAGTTCCTTCCTAATTGGCCATATTCCAGAACTTTCCTAAAAAATCATTTTAAGTTTAAATCACATGTCGAAATATCCTGTTTTGAAATATCTACTGTTGTACCATATCTCGTTTTGTACCTTATCTCGTATTGAAATATTCAATTTTGAAGTATCCAGTTTTAAAATGTCCAGTTCTGAGAGGTTCCCAAATTATGCATATTTGTGGTATGTCAATTCAACATGCTTCGGAGCCTGACATCTGTCTGAACTATTATGGTGATATTAATATATGTTTTATACGAGAGTTGGTATCGGTGGGTGTCTCCATCGTGTGCGAATGTATTGTATTATTGCCCAAATTCCAAGGAGTATGAGAGTCCAGAACAATAGGTGAGACATGATGTAATGATTGATATGATGCCAATCCAACGACTTTGATTCGTCCATTTGTTGATCACGTACTTCTTGCTCCAACTGTCTCGTATCAGGAGTTGCAATATTAAGGTTGAAATGGGGATTTGAGTCATCTATTTTGCTTATTGTATTGCTGCTAGCATATAGATGTAAATTATTACTCCGGAGTTTACATCCTGGCTAGAGTTCTATGAATCCGTAGTTTCCAGGATTGTTGGGCGGTTATATGGCTGCTGTGTTTGAATATTTTTACCGTATTGTCGATTATAGAGGTCTGATTTTTTAACAATTTTGCGGTGTATTCCTCGTTGCGTTGAATTCGTTCAAACTGTTCTTCATAATGCTCTGCTTCTCGTTGAGATAGAATCTCGAACATGTCCCCAGCTTTCTCCTATGCCGGTTTAAGTCGTTGTGTGTCAAGAATTCGTTGTCTTGTTTTATGTTATTGAAGTGCCACTGTAGTTAGTGTATTAGGAGATCGCATTGGAAGGTGCTTTCATGGTTGCAGGTTTTTTTCAGCAGTGTAATTCTCAGTAATTGGTCAGATTAAATCGAATGACCAGAGTCCATTTGGTCGCTAATAATTCTACCTTTGCGATGTTATCAAACTATATTCCTGAGTTGGTCCATTTCTTGCTTATATCACCGATGACTGAGGTTGTGTGGCATACGATTCCTTACCGAATGAATGAGTCTATATCGAACTGATGATACAAATCACGGCGCAAGTTAGTATTGAAAGTCTACTTGTCTGATTGGCCGGGCTTCGATTATGTGGTGTGTCAATTCAACAGAGGTCAAAACAAAATAGTTGCTTAAAAAACTTAGTTTCTGTAATTTTTTGATTTTTGATACTAGAGATGTATAATTCGGATATGATCTTTGTATTAGAAATTGATTGATTGATTGATTGATTTAGAATGTACGACTAACCAGGATCTCCCGGATATTTGGCCGGGCCCACCGTGCACCCGTTTTACATAAACTTGGAAGGATGAGGCAAGATATTAATTAAATTATTGAGATCGACCCGGTTACAGACACCATGGCGGCCAATAGTTAGTAAATTTGTTGGGGTAGGGAAAGGAAAGGTATGACAGTAATGACAGAATTGGTCCGGTTTCCCGGTAGCCAATGTTCGAACTACTGTTAGCATAAGACAATCACAATTTTATTGAACTGCTCTGCATTGTAGAATCTCTTGTCAGCAACTCCAGTGTGCCACCATTTATCTGTTATCTGCAATTGTTCCCTGAAAACAGAATCTATCTAGCCGTAGGCTATAATAAATTGAATTAATTTTTAATCTGAAATTACAAATTAATTAATTGATAATATAATAATATAGTAATATAATTTCCGCAAGCCGCAGGCTGTAATAAATTGGATTAGTTTTTGCCTGAAATTTACAATTAATTAATTTATTACATTTATTAAAATATTAAAATATTAAAACAATAAAATATTAAAATATTAAAATATTAAAATATTAAAATATTAAAATATTAAAATATTAAAATATTAAAATATTAAAATATTAAAATATTAAAATATTAAAATATTAAAATATTAAAATATTAAAATATTAAAATATTAAAATATTAAAATATTAAAATATTAAAATATTAAAATATTAAAATATTAAAATATTAAAATATTAAAATATTAAAATATTAAAATATTAAAATATTAAAATATTAAAATATTAAAATATTAAAATATTAAAATATTAAAATATTAAAATATTAAAATATTAAAATATTAAAATATTAAAATATTAAAATATTAAAATATTAAAATATTAAAATATTAAAATATTAAAATATTAAAATATTAAAATATTAAAATATTAAAATATTAAAATATTAAAATATTAAAATATTAAAATATTAAAATATTAAAATATTAAAATATTAAAATATTAAAATATTAAAATATTAAAATATTAAAATATTAAAATATTAAAATATTAAAATATTAAAATATTAAAATATTAAAATATTAAAATATTAAAATATTAAAATATTAAAATATTAAAATATTAAAATATTAAAATATTAAAATATTAAAATATTAAAATATTAAAATATTAAAATATTAAAATATTAAAATATTAAAATATTAAAATATTAAAATATTAAAATATTAAAATATTAAAATATTAAAATATTAAAATATTAAAATATTAAAATATTAAAATATTAAAATATTAAAATATTAAAATATTAAAATATTAAAATATTAAAATATTAAAATATTAAAATATTAAAATATTAAAATATTAAAATATTAAAATATTAAAATATTAAAATATTAAAATATTAAAATATTAAAATATTAAAATATTAAAATATTAAAATATTAAAATATTAAAATATTAAAATATTAAAATATTAAAATATTAAAATATTAAAATATTAAAATATTAAAATATTAAAATATTAAAATATTAAAATATTAAAATATTAAAACATTAAAACATTAAAACATTAAAATATTAAAATATTAAAATATTAAAATATTAAAATATTAAAATATTAAAATATTAAAAATATAACAATATTAAAATATTAAAATATTAAAATATTAAAATATTAAAAATATAACAATATTAAAATATTAAAATATTAAAATATTAAAATATTAAAATATTAAAATATTAAAATATTAAAATATTAAAATATTAAAATATTAAAATATTAAAATATTAAAATATTAAAATATTAAAATATTAAAATATTAAAATATTAAAATATTAAAATATTAAAATATTAAAATATTAAAATATTAAAATATTAAAATATTAAAATATTAAAATATTAAAATATTAAAATATTAAAATATTAAAATATTAAAATATTAAAATATTAAAATATTAAAATATTAAAATATTAAAATATTAAAATATTAAAATATTAAAATATTAAAATATTAAAATATTAAAATATTAAAATATTAAAATATTAAAATATTAAAATATTAAAATATTAAAATATTAAAATATTAAAATATTAAAATATTAAAATATTAAAATATTAAAATATTAAAATATTAAAATATTAAAATATTAAAATATTAAAATATTAAAATATTAAAATATTAAAATATTAAAATATTAAAATATTAAAATATTAAAATATTAAAATATTAAAATATTAAAATATTAAAATATTAAAATATTAAAATATTAAAATATTAAAATATTAAAATATTAAAATATTAAAATATTAAAATATTAAAATATTAAAATATTAAAATATTAAAATATTAAAATATTAAAATATTAAAATATTAAAATATTAAAATATTAAAATATTAAAATATTAAAATATTAAAATATTAAAATATTAAAATATTAAAATATTAAAATATTAAAATATTAAAATATTAAAATATTAAAATATTAAAATATTAAAATATTAAAATATTAAAATATTAAAATATTAAAATATTAAAATATTAAAATATTAAAATATTAAAATATTAAAATATTAAAATATTAAAATATTAAAATATTAAAATATTAAAATATTAAAATATTAAAATATTAAAATATTAAAATATTAAAATATTAAAATATTAAAATATTAAAATATTAAAATATTAAAATATTAAAATATTAAAATATTAAAATATTAAAATATTAAAACATTAAAACATTAAAACATTAAAATATTAAAATATTAAAATATTAAAATATTAAAATATTAAAATATTAAAATATTAAAAATATAACAATATTAAAATATTAAAATATTAAAATATTAAAATATTAAAAATATAACAATATTAAAATATTAAAATATTAAAATATTAAAATATTAAAATATTAAAATATTAAAATATTAAAATATTAAAATATTAAAATATTAAAATATTAAAATATTAAAATATTAAAATATTAAAATATTAAAATATTAAAATATTAAAATATTAAAATATTAAAATAATAAAATATTAAAATATTAAAATATTAAAATATTAAAATATTAAAATATTAAAATATTAAAATATTAAAATATTAAAATATTAAAATATTAAAATATTAAAATATTAAAATATTAAAATATTAAAATATTAAAATATTAAAATATTAAAATATTAAAATTTAAAATTTAAAATTTAAAATTTAAAATTTAAAATTTAAAATATTAAAATATTAAAATATTAAAATATTAAAATATTAAAATATTAAAATATTAAAATATTAAAATATTAAAATATTAAAATATTAAAATATTAAAATAATAAAATATTAAAATATTAAAATATTAAAATATTAAAATATTAAAATATTAAAATATTAAAATATTAAAATATTAAAATATTAAAATATTAAAATATTAAAATTTCAAATTAATTAAAATATTAAAATATTAAAATATTAAAATATTAAAATATTAAAATATTAAAATATTAAAATATTAAAATATTAAAATATTAAAATATTAAAATATTAAAATATTAAAATATTAAAATATTAAAATATTAAAATATTAAAATATTAAAATATTAAAATATTAAAATATTAAAATATTAAAATATTAAAATATTAAAATATTAAAATATTAAAATATTAAAATATTAAAATATTAAAATATTAAAATATTAAAATATTAAAATATTAAAATATTAAAATATTAAAATATTAAAATATTAAAATATTAAATATTAAAATATTAAAATATTAAAATATTAAAATATTAAAATATTAAAATATTAAAATATTAAAATATTAAAATATTAAAATATTAAAATATTAAAATATTAAAATATTAAAATATTAAAATATTAAAATATTAAAATATTAAAATATTAAAATATTAAAATATTAAAATATTAAAATATTAAAATATTAAAATATTAAAATATTAAAATATTAAAATATTAAAATATTAAAATATTAAAATATTAAAATATTAAAATATTAAAATATTAAAATATTAAAATATTAAAATATTAAAATATTAAAATATTAAAATATTAAAATATTAAAATATTAAAATATTAAAATATTAAAATATTAAAATATTAAAATATTAAAATATTAAAATATTAAAATATTAAAATATTAAAATATTAAAATATTAAAATATTAAAATATTAAAATATTAAAATATTAAAATATTAAAATATTAAAATATTAAAATATTAAAATATTAAAATATTAAAATATTAAAATATTAAAATATTAAAATATTAAAATATTAAAATATTAAAATATTAAAATATTAAAATATTAAAATATTAAAATATTAAAATATTAAAATATTAAAATATTAAAATATTAAAATATTAAAATATTAAAATATTAAAATATTAAAATATTAAAATATTAAAATATTAAAATATTAAAATATTAAAATATTAAAATATTAAAATATTAAAATATTAAAATATTAAAATATTAAAATATTAAAATATTAAAATATTAAAATATTAAAATATTAAAATATTAAAATATTAAAATATTAAAATATTAAAATATTAAAATATTAAAATATTAAAATATTAAAATATTAAAATATTAAAATATTAAAATATTAAAATATTAAAATATTAAAATATTAAAATATTAAAATATTAAAATATTAAAATATTAAAATATTAAAATATTAAAATATTAAAATATTAAAATATTAAAATATTAAAATATTAAAATATTAAAATATTAAAATATTAAAATATTAAAATATTAAAATATTAAAATATTAAAATATTAAAATATTAAAATATTAAAATATTAAAATATTAAAATATTAAAATATTAAAATATTAAAATATTAAAATATTAAAATATTAAAATATTAAAATATTAAAATATTAAAATATTAAAATATTAAAATATTAAAATATTAAAATATTAAAATATTAAAATATTAAAATATTAAAATATTAAAATATTAAAATATTAAAATATTAAAATATTAAAATATTAAAATATTAAAATATTAAAATATTAAAATATTAAAATATTAAAATATTAAAATATTAAAATATTAAAATATTAGAATATTAGAATATTAAAATATTAAAACATTAAAATATTAAAATATAAAAATATAAAAATATAAAAATATAAAAATATAAAAATATAAAAATATAAAAATATAAAAATATAAAAATATAAAAATATAAAAATATAAGAATATAAAAATATAAATACATCAAAATATCAAAATATAAAAAAATAAAAATAAAAAATATAACAATATAAAAATATATAAATACTAAACTATAAAAATAGAACTGTACAACAATATAATAACACAACAATATTATAACACTATAACATAACACATAATAATATTCAAGGCCAGTTCAACCGATACTACCGACACTAACTTTCACCGTTGAATCGGCCAACACGAGGAAAATCAACAATATGTTCTGTATCAACAATACTCGCTTAAACTACCACCCGCAAAAATAAAGAACACTTCACACGGAATGACTGAATAGAGAACCGGAATTTAAGGAGCACACGGACAACCACAGTGACATCGAGGATAACGAAGAAGCGGAAAAGAATATCAATGCAAATCAACAAGTACCTCACAAGTACCTCTCAAGCATATCCACCATAAAGTATCGAACAAATAACAACATGATCCTAAGAATCTCCATCGACAAGGACAAAAAACTGTATTAAGACCTGAAATCGCCATAAACGATTAACCGATCGAAAGGCAGTTCAAAACCAGATCAGGTGAAATCAAAATCCAACAAAAACTATTTACACGGTTCCCCAAAAATTGATAATAACATTCCGCTGAATTTCTACGCTCTATACCAGGACCAAAAACATTTGGACGATCGGAGATGACACTCCAAAAAAAACCTAGAAGCACCAATCGATAGGAAAAACATTCCCACAACAAAACCAGGCATCAGGATCCCTTTAAATGCCATAACGTTACGGAGACATTGCAGGCCAACCAACCCCCGATACGAACCTGAGGGCAGCGATTAAATCCTGCATCCAACTTAAAATACAAAACTATTATCAATTTACTTTTGCCCAAAACACGAATCCCAAGCCACTCTACCAACTGAAACCAGAATACATAACCTAGAAAACTATCAGCCTCCAAAAGGCACGACCACTTCCACCAGATGATGACCCAGTTAAAACATTAAAAAATTAACAGCCAAAATTATGTTTGGGGACTACATTTGATTGACACTAGACCTCTTACGCAACACACACACAAACACACACACACGCACACACACACACACACACACACACACACACACACACACACACACTCACACACAACACATCCAATGTTATCAATTTACGCACGTTGCACTAAATCACCTTTAACATAAACGCAACAACTATAGAATCTTACCAGCCATACCGTTGTCAACCAAAATTTTAAAAAACAACAAATTACTGCAACATTCATGCAACTACACAATTCAACATTTGAAAATGCAATCGCGAAACGTGTACAAAATTATAGTGACCAACAATGATTAATAAATCAATAAAGGACACTCCTACTGGGCTACCCTTTAAACAACGAGAATATTACAACAACACATGCTACACAACCACTAACCGTTCGAAAATAAAAGTAGAATCTGTTAATAAACATACTATAAATCGTAATATGATCTTTGTATTAGAAATGCTCCAAAATTATGATTTCCTATATAAAATCTTGGGCTACAAAAATATGGGAATATTTAACGTTCCAATTCTGGTGCCTGATTTTTGTACGTCAGATGGGAAACAGAAGCATTTCTCGGGCAGACAACTACAAAAAACTGATAAAACAATTTTTAAAATGGCGGCATCGCGTAAAGTTAATGGAATTTATATTTTGTAAATTATGTAATATAATTTTGTTTGCAAATTTAAAATTTCTTAATTTTAATTAATAAATTTATTTGCAATGTAAATTATTTTCACTCACGTAATATTTTTCATTTTTTTTTGCATATATACTGAAACTCATATTTCCCTTAAAATTGTACCAGAATAGACCAGAATATACTTTATAGAAATAGGGAATAAAATTTGGGAAAAATAATCATAGGAATAACTACATGAATAAAAAAAGGATGTCTCTAATCTTCGTAATACAAGATAAACTTCATTGTATATACTAAGTATATACGTATAACTCCTAACAAGCACCTTGGTAAGCAATTGTCATAACAATATCTGACTGTTTATCATAGTGACAATGTTAATGAAATATTTTAATTAATTTAATAACCAACAATGTATGTTAAAAATTAATTTTAGTAAGCCTCCCCTGCAACAATGTGCACACAAGTGTAAAGGTGTTTTGTTCAACCTTATTACTATATTTTACCTTCTTAAAAAATATAGTGACCAATATCTATTCTTAATTTACCTTTAAAAAATTATATTTCTATAGAAAACTATAAAATATAGTTGTTATATAATTCGGAAATAAAAACGAATAAAAAAAATTGCCAATTTAAAATTCAAAGTGTTTAAAATTAATAACCATAAACGATCATATTATTTTCATTGATTGATTTTAAAACTAAAAACTATATCAAATCTGTTTATTGTGCAAAAAAAAAATACATAACTCCAATTATATCGATAAATCAAAATTAGATTAACTTATTACTATTACTATTATTATTATTGTGGACCACGAACAATAAGGAAATTATGATTTTCCATTTTGTATCAAGAATTTAAATTTCAACCCAATAACATAGTTTCAAAGGTGATTTTCAGTTTTTTAAATTACACTACACTTCTCTCAAAAATCTTCACTGTGTGTTGTGGTTTGGTAAAAAAAAATATTTATATGGTTATTTATTTATAGTTAGATAATTTATTATTTGTTGGTTTATTTTTTGATTAATTCTTTATATTGCCAAAAATACTAAAAAGTTCTTCGCGCAGACACATTATTTTTCGTTATTTGTATTGTTGTGTTTTGTGCGCTGTTCGAGCTCATTCAATTTCAATTAAAATAATTTTTTGATTGAATAGCAAGTCGCGGTTGTTGTTGTTTTCTTTACACTTCAAGTGAAATCTGTTCTTTACTGTATATGTATGGTCAATCTTAAGAAACGTTTTCGTCAGATTGAATTGGATTTTTTATGTATTGATTTTTTTTCGCATATTTATTTATGTTTAGTTATTATTATAAAGTTTTTATTTTTTAAACTATTTTAAATACATAACGAAGATCGATTAGTGTTATTATTTTTCTTAATTTTTTTGTTGTTTGTATTATTTACCTCGTCTACTTATATATTTGTATATATGTATGTATATATATGTAAGTTCGATTTTGAAAATTAGTAGCCATGACCTTACAAGACTTTGACCATAAGAAAACCAGATTTGATTAATTACAAAAAAATTACACACATATATATACACAAAATAATTTATTAATAATTTTGTATGTTAAAAAACTTAAAAAAGAGACGAAGCGGATTAATAAAATTATAGAACTATAAATGTGGCCTAAAAATTTAATTGTAAATTTTTTTATTTTATTTTTAGTCACGTGTGCCACTAAATCGCACCGTGTCGATGGAACAACGTTGGCAAGATTTAGCAAATCTACTAAGTTTACCACCGGGCATGGGTGTAGGAATGGGAGTTGGTGATATGGCACCACCTCATTATCCATCCCATTATCCACATCATTATCAAGCGGCTGCACCAATGTCACAGCATGGACAATTTTCACATCATCCACATTCTGTACTCCATCATAATGCATCGTTGGCCGATTTGGGACCAACACAACCACATTATGGACCAAATTTAGGATCGGCGGTTTCAACAAGTATGCACTTAACAAATTCTAGTTCAGAAACTGATGCGGGTGCAACAGGTTATAAAATGGAACACGACATGATGTACTATTCAGTAAGTAAATTTGTATGTATACGACTTTTTTGTATCATATATAACACGGTGAAACTGTCAAAATTGATTTTAAATTAATTTATATAATAACATTAAACTAACAATATAAATCTATCTATTCTTTACTTTAGTCGGGTCTACAAACTTATCCACCAGCAATTAACACTTTCGGAAATTTAAAAGTAAGATTTTTAAATCTTAGCAAAAAAAAAATAAAATTATAATTTGGCAGTTTTGCTATTTTCTAACATACCAATTATTTACTATCAAATTTACTATATAATTAACCTAAATTTTTATTTTTATATAGAATACATCATCCGAATTAAATCATACGAATGATGGATTTTTGAATTCAATTCTAAACGATGAAGATTTACAGCTCATGGATATGGGCATTAATGATAGCAGTAAGTACAATTTATAAAAAAATTATTTACTAAAATATCTAAACTATATAGTTAAAAACATTTGAGAGCATTGTGAATATTAGTATAGAAAACGGCGAAATATCATAATTTTAAAAAAAACATGCCATCTCTTATTTACTAGCAAAACTATTATGAACTTTTAATGATGTGATCATTCGTTTTAATAAATTCATTCGTCATTGATTTTGAACAAAAAAAGTAGATAATGAAATTACTTATGTGCTTTTTCGTGTAAGTCATGTTAAACATAAGTGTAAATATGTATATACATATATATATATACAACTGTAAGTTTTCATGATCGTACGAATATGGATGATTCAATAAATTTCAATTAAAACTTAAACATTTCGATGATTCATTATAGAAATTTATTGTATGTATAGTAAACTGAAAACAGTAGTTCATTGCTACAGGGTGTACTACTTTATAGTTACTTGATCGAGAAATATAAGATGAAATTATATAAACATTTTTAAGATGAAAATAGGGAAATGATAACATAATAAATGTTCAGCATTTTAGTAATGTGAATACATTTATAGTACACTTTATTTATCTTG